>JABJVR010002460.1:0-17364 GCA_025773905.1 Chitala chitala
TCAGTGCTGTGGCTGTGTAAATACTCAGTACCCTCAGTGCTGTGGCTGTGTAAATACTCAGTACCCTCAATGGTGTGGCTGTGTAAATACTCAGTACCCTCAGTGCTGTGGCTGTGTAAATACTCAGTACCCTCAGTGCTGTGGCTGTGTAAATACTGTACTATATGTGTTGCTTTACCACTGACTCACTCAGAACATGTTATTTCTATAATTTCTGCTATATATGCCAACAGTTTTTTTTTGCAGCTAAAAGCTTCCCATCCAAGATATGTAGATGCAGTGGTGTAAATAATTCCAGCATGTTAGAGACCCCAGTTTGCAAGGGCAACATTCTGATTAGTTTTTGAAGTGGGGGCTTAGGTCTTTAGTTCAGAAAGCTTATTTCTTAACATTTTGCAGGTTGGCACTCCATGGGCTTGAACCTAAGCAGTGCTGTCCCTATTCCATATGTAATTATAGTAATATGGTGTAATATCCAGTACAAACAACTGCTAGCGGCATATTATTAAAGTCTGGATTTTGCACTTTTGTTTAGATTGTTATTGATGTCTGGGCAGCATGAGGAGGAATTACAGGTTGAGAGATGGGAGAGGCAAGGAAGAGGTTCATATTATTTTTATAGTTGCCTCTGATTAACACTTATGCACCTTTAATGATTTATGTGCAGGTTTGTCTTTTTGAGCTGAATGATGAAAACCTGGGATAAAACACGCTTTGGAATTTCAATTTGATGTTTAGTGATGATAGAACATGTTTTAGTTCCACTGAAGCAAACTTGATGAATGGGAATGGTGTCCAGTGGAGCTGGTTTAACACTGATTAAACACAAAGTGCTGAAAATGGTTTTTGAAAGTGCAGTGAGTAACCCTTTCCCAATTTTTGATTTAGAAGCAGTTTAGCACTTCCTCTCCTTAAATGAAGAATGAGTTGTAGTTTTGCTGGAAATAACGTCACAGTAACTCCACGGCGTGACAAAGACCGGCACTTTGCTCACAGAGTCTCATTCTGTTGAATGTAACCAAAATTCTAACAGAATTTGGCAAAACAGCATTTGCATATGTAGCTCCTAACAGATATCTTCCGCAAAATGAGATAAAATTTTTGTCACTGGTCTCTGTGGACAGATTTAAAGCATTGCAGCAGGATCTCTGTACATTATCTACTGTCTGCCATTGTCAGGGTTTGGCTAATGAGGTTTTAAAATAGTTGCTGTGCTTTCAGTTTTAGTGAATTATTTTGTATGATTCTATGTTATTTTACTATTGTATAATGGTCCTTTGATCTTAATATTGAGTATTTATATGATACGTTTCTATATATGTAATTGTATTTGTAATTGTTTATGCAGTTTGTCTGTAACTTTGTGTTGCTGCCTATCTTGGCCAGGACACTCTTGAAAAAGATATTTTTAATGTCAATGAGGTTTTCCTGGTGAAATAAAGGTTAAAATAAAAAATTATAATAATAAAGAAAACTATGACGTCACCTAAACATCCCTGATTTACCAAAAAAGCCAAGACTCAAATTGTTTGAGCTTCACTTAATTGTTGTGTACATAAGATAATGACGAAATCACCCAGAAACAGATTTAAAAGCTATGGTGCTTCACAAGAGTAAATGACCCCTTTTATGCACACGTGAATTCAACATAAAACTGGTAAACAGGGAACTAATGAGAATTGTGAAATGTAAAAACCTAATATGATGGGGGAAAAAAGGGCACAGGAGGTGTCCCGTTCTTCCACATCCCATTGCTGTCGCTTCAGAACAAGGACCCAGGCGACGTGAATGACTAATTGACCGTTTACATATTGATCTGCAGTTTTGGAGTCTGCATTTCTGCATGCATGTGCAAAAGAGAAACTAAGGGAGAAAAAATCTGTTTAATATGCTGCTCCATACTTAAGAAACCTGTTTTGTTTCCTTGGTTCTTTGCTGCATTTAAGAGGCAGTTCATAAAACAGATAACTGTGATGGCTGAGGCGGGAAAGGAGAGTGCAAAGCAGAAGGAGCAGGTTTAGCAGATGAAGACAATGAATTCTTCAGTAGCGTAGATGTTTATCTAAATAGTCTTAATGATGAACCATTGCTAAATAATATATCTTATTTGTTGCATTCAGCCGACGGAGTCATCCGCTAACCTCGGTGCTTGTGTTCTAATTTGTCAGTGTAACATGGAATGACACGCAACTGCTTTCTATGTTTCTGCTGAGTGCTTTGCAGACTGCACTACATGCTTCTAATGAAAGCTTGTGAAGCAAATGAAATTACAGATCCATTACACCAGCACAGAACTGATGCATTTTTAATTATAAGGATGTTACATTTTCAGGAGGTGGGGATGGAAGGGGTAGGGGTGGGGGTGTTGCGGGGGTTTTCTTGCTTTACACGGAAGCACAGTGGCGTTTCAGTTTATTTAATTCGCTCACACAACAGCGCCCAAAAGGCAGGCACACAAAGTTTTGGGAAATAATGTCAGATGCTAAAATTCGACATAAGCCATTTTATGTAGGACAGGGTTAGGTATGTTGATTTTGTTCAAAAAGATGAGCGGACAGCTGTTTGTATACAGTCAGTTTTATATGCACTGTTCTTACAAGCACTTACATATTGTCCTTACAAGTGTTCTCAGTGCATGTGTTTCTAGGCCGCACTGCCTGTTGCATGCTGGGATACAATAAGACAGTGTGGAATCCCCAAGTCCCTGGTTTTGTTCCCATACACTCTGAGCTATGATTTCTCTTACATTAACCCAACAGTGAGATGGTCTCAGAGGCTCAGTCAATAGAGGCTTTTCCCCATGAGTCAAAAGTAGGAGATTAACTACCAATTAGCAGCCTGAGAGAAGACACTTTAATGACTGCTGAATAAAAGATTAAGAGAGAGAGCAAGTTGCTCACAAAGGCGAGAAAGTGGTAGACATGTTAAAATGAGCAATCGAAGAGCTTTGATGATCAGACCCTGGCTTTGGTCTTGTCACATAACTGTGTTTCCCATGAGCGCTGTAGTCTTCATAACTGCAAGTGTGACCCATTTTACATCACAGCTATCAGTTCTGTGGGTCCTGCCCACAGAGCATGGGAGCAGAACCACACACAAGAGTGAGACTGTGAAATGCACTGCAGGACAACGACACCCTCTCATAGTCCCACTTTCTCCCCCATATCTTTACATTCCTCCTTGGTGTCTGATAATACCCCCTGTACAAAGACACGGAGAAATCGTACGCACGAATGCGATGCCTTTGAGCACCAGTCTGGTCTCATCAACACATCACATCTGAGACACGTTGAAAAATCTGCGTGCTTATAGAACTTTGAGCTAGAAATAAACAACAAGCGAGGAAAAAAATGTACAAACAATCTCCTTTGAAGATATCCATATAATACCTTCAGTACACTTCTGGTTTGTCGTTCCAGGCCTGAAACGAGAGAGACCCGGCTAGCTAACAGTGGGTCCTAATTTATTAGAAGCTTGCCACAACTACTCAAAAGTAAGATAGGACTGTCCTCAAGGACAGCCCTGTCCACTGACCTTATTACTTATTCCTGACTGATGGGGGCACTGGAGTGTCTCAACCATTAATGAGAGAAACCTGGCCAGTCGTTGGGTCCTGCTGAAGGGCTTGCAAAGACGAGCTGCTCTGAAAGCACTGCGTCCCTCCCATGTGGCAGGCTGCCAGCCAGGCCTATGTTGTACCTTAGGGTGGGGTTATCAGGACAGATGCACACAGGTGCGGAGTATAAAGGTCTGCTTGGGCTTGATCAGTTGGAGGAAATAGCTGGAATTGCCCGATTCTTGCTTTGCTCTTGTTGTTGCTGTTGTTTTTCTTCTCGATGCCGTTGTTATTAATGCTGCGGTTAACTGCTGTCGGCAGTCAAAGCAGTTTCTGCCCATGTGCTCCTTAAAGGCATTTTTTCCCACTGCATTCTACTTTTTCTCCTTTTGAAAAGCCGTGAAAATGGAGACACTCCAGCTCGCTGTCATGTTGTGAAGGGCCAGCGCAACAAAGAAGCGAGCCGTGACAAAGCTCGAGACTCGATACTGTGACGAAAGGCATAACACTCGCAATGAAACTCAAGAAATATGAGGTGACTTTGTGCTCTGACGAATTCTTCCTTGTTCCCATCTGGCAGCAGCATAATTGTGCTTTGCCAGTGCATGTGATTGTCATGGCAGGCACACATGCGTACAGACAAATGAACGTGCACACACACGCACACACACATACACACACACACATACTCAGAATTCAAGGTATTTTTGTTGATGCTGTTGAACTGAATCTTTGAAGCAGTAGTATTTCCAGTGAATGCGGTCATTAATGAATTATACACCGTGTCCTACCAAACCAAAATTCTACTAAATCCAGCATTATGATCTGGTGTGAGTGAAAAGACATGACACACCTGCAATTATAACCCAAACAAAAGGTTACAGTTTGAAAGCAGGACAGCCTACATTGATACTCACTGTAAGTTGTTTCTCTGTAGTGAAAACAAAAGTGACCTTTGGGAATGCTGTTTCACACAGAGACAGTAAATCACCACGAATGGTAGGCTCTCTAAATGCCATCGCTTGTCTATGTTCAACACTGTCCCTTACAAATACCAGCGTTTCTATTTGTCCAGCACTAATCCCACCATTCATGTATGTTCAGCACTGACTTTCACAACCTCAGGCAATAATGTTTGTTCAGCACAAACCCTCAAAAACTCTCGCATTCATGTTCTGAGCAATAGAGATTTACCACTTGAGGTTTTTTTTTTTTCAGAGAGCTAGTCCTTGCAATGTCTCTCACACACACACACACACACACACACACACAAACACGCATACGTATAAATCAATGATTAATGCCTGATGCTAATATGCTAATTAACCCATCATTTATAACCAACACATGGCCACAAAAGTTTCCTCATTACACATAAGCATGATGCGTGGACAAACCGCGTGTGCATTTCAGAAGAATGTGCCAGACATGTTCCCATGTGTTCTCAGTCCTACCGTTTCTGACGGCTTCCCCTGTGCTCCTCTGACGTTCGGCTACCTGTCGTTCACCACATCCCCATAACATCATTTGATCCACTTGACAACTTTGCCCATGACAGTCTGCATAATTCAGAACTTACCAACCACGCCGGTTTATGCAGCCAGGGTTCACTGACAATAACGTCTAAACAGAAGGTTCCTCTGCTGTGACGGAGGCTCAGAAGTTTGCTATAAATATTTTTTCACCTGGCATTTCACCCTGAAGTTGTATTGGCTGTGCTTACAAGGTGTTAAAGTGACACTTTCCTCCCAGGAACCTATTTGAATTCAGATTCTCCACCATAGTCAGTTAGTGCCTTCATCACTTCCAGGTGCAGCCATAAGCACATAAATCATGTCCTCCTCTGTGGCCACCTGTCTTCATTGGGAAACGTGTATCAGTTTTTTCTCAAATATCTGTACATGCTCAATTTGGAAATTCCTTAATGTGTCTTCTCAAAAAGTATGCAAAGGCTGAGCAGTAAACCTACATCTGATAAAAAAAAAAACTTCAAGGGGGTTAAAAAAAACCATGACAAGTCAATCAAAGGCAATCAAAGGCTAATTTAAACAAGCCAGGTGAGAAAAGACAACAAAACAAAATAAAGGCATTGATATCTGTCAAGCGACAACAGTAAAAAGATAGTGAAATCACGTCTGACAGCTTGTGTTCAAAAGCAGAGTATGTATAATACAAACCTCTCAGAGAATGATTGATAGTCACGAGGTTTAAAATATTGTATGTAGCTTGTTGAAGATTTATTACAGGAAGAATGCTATACACAGTTGTGAAACAGACACATTTTAGCATTTTATAATCCAAGTGTAATTTGAAGTTTTAAATCCATTGAGCATAGTGACCCTGCAGTGGGTTGGCACCCTGCCCTGGGTGTCCCCTGCCTTGTGCCCTATGTGTTCTGGGATGGGCTCCAGGCTTCCAAAGACCTTTATCAGGAATAAGTGGTATAGAAAATGTCTGACTGACTGACTGACTGAGCATAGTGAATTTCAGCATAAACGCCTGTAATTTAAACAACATCAATGTGTTTTCTCTATTTGTTTCCTTAAGGTCAGTATAAAGCTCTCAAAGGTAACATAACTACTGAAAAGTACAATAACCTTCACAGGTGTAGCTAATGTTCAGCATGACCAGTAATGCTCTAAATTTTTATGTGTGCTGTGGCAAATTGTAAACTCATTTTGAATTACCATTCTATTCTTCATTCATGTAAAAGGAAATTTAATGAGATATTATAAGGACAGAGGTATGCTCACAGATGGGTTACAATCCAGGAGATCGATGTCTTCATATATAATTTGTCCACCCCTGATGCTAAATATTCTCTGTTAAAAACCTGGGAGAAAACGACCCTGTCTTATTTCAATGACATCACTTAAATTCCTGCCCCCAGTTGCAAAAAAGAAACTTCCTTAGTGTGAAAAGGGAGTACAAAAGACATCTATTATTTCATCCCTTCTCAAATGGTGTTTGATTTACAGATAGAGAGGTCTACCAGTGTACATCAAGTATTGCAAAACCTTCATCAAGGTCACTGCAACACTGAGATGTTTCTACAGATACACATTGTCGACTCTTGTGTTTGTCGACACACCCATCCCTCTCTCTACATTGCTTATCTATTTTGAGCAGAGTGAGGCGCAAACTTGGCCGGAGATGAGAAATTTGTTAGATTATAGCTCGTTGGCTGAAGAGGACCAACACAGAGGAGCAGTCGGATTATTGAATTTATATGCCATTTGTAAACAATGACCCTATAATGTGCTGTGTCGGTGGCGAGGACTGGACATGCGTTCAAGATCAGATGATCGCCTAGTTCTCAAGGAACGTGCCATGTTCTGATTGGCATGGGGAGGTAAGTGTTTAACAAAAAAAAATTTGTGAGTACACACATGTAAAACCATCCAAAAGGGGATCAAAAGTGTCGGATTCCAAGAATGCCATCCCTGTCCAAGTTAGTGTTGGTTTGGTCTCCTCAGATTCAATTTGATTCCCTGCCAGGTAACATAAGATGTTAAACAAGATAGAGTGATTTATTCCTGAGACTTTGACAGTGTCTATCAAGAAGCTGTGTAACTGTCCCTTCCACCATACATAACTGTCAAAACATATAAATGTCAAATAGTCTCAACTCAAGTGCCTCCCTCAAAGGAAAGTGTTTTTGAAAACTATATATATATTTGTGACTCAGTGGGTCATAATTTCAGCACATTAGATGTGGCACATTACTACAACATATGAACATGTGTAAACGTTAACTGCACAACCTTTCTCGTATAGGTGGACAGAAATCACAGCTACTCAAATGGAATTACAACACAGGTTCTGCTCCCAGATTTATTCAGGTGTATCCTCTGCAGCTGATGCCCCACAACTCAGTGAACTGGTGGAGAGCATTTGACAGGGCCAGACAGATGGCGTCTACAGGTGGAGCTCGCAGGAAAGAAAACCCAGGGAAGAATTCGGAGGTTACTGGGGCTGTCATAGACTGAAGCCATTGGCCGCAAAACCCGGAGGAAACGTCTGACAACGTCGTTCCGGTCAAGTTATTCAGAGAGAGACTGTTCCTCATTCAGGGGAGGTGGTGTGGGTGGTCAAGAATGACAAGGCCTTCAGGGTGACAGCTGGCAGTACACGAGACCAAGCAGGTTGGCTTTGCTGGTACCTACCTGACCTTCATGTGCAGTGTGGAGGCCCTGCTGATGCCCTAGAGCTACAGTATGTGGAAACTGAACCTGTCATACTTGGATTATTATTATTATTATTATCATTATTAATATTATTATCAGTAGTAGTGTTCAGATTGTAATGACGACCTTTAGTGAAATGATAAAAACTGTCAAAAAGAATTTGCTGAAGAAAACAGACTAACGGCATTCATGATGAGCAGCCAACCATGTAACGTAAATAATATTAATTTCTTTGGACCTGACATTAGCTAGTGATTTCCATAATAACCTGTCTCAGGAGACAGCCGCCCCTTCTGACCTCTGTTCTAAAGTGTGCACATGCACGCATGGCTTAATTAACAGCACAGCAGCCGGTAAACAGATGTGGATATGGACCTGGACAAATTCCAATTGGGTTTGAATGGGTCACATGGACTGGTGGCAGCTGCAAATTGCACAAGTGGGGGCAGAGCAAACGTGCTGGAGAGCTTGTGGCCCCTTTGTGTTGTGTGTCACCGCCCTCTCCCCAGGAACCTCCCCAATATTTAGCCCGATAATGTTAACGGGGGCGCCTCCAGTCCGTAATGCCTCCTCTTACTACACACCCTAATATTCACTGTAAGAAATGAAGTAATTAAACTGTATCCCTGCCAAAAAAACTATGCTGTATAATAACTCATTATCTTTGTTCCCCCTGTGAGTATAGCATGGACTGACTCTTTTTTTTTTGTTTTTTTTTTTTTTAAATAATAGTGAGGACAGCTGTTGTGATATTACAATGGCTTGGTCACATTCCCTAGTTCTCCAAAAAAAATTTTTTTTTTTCTCCAGGAGATGAAAAACTGATATAAGTGGTAGGATCAAATTGTTACATCCTGGGAAATGTATACATGGAGGCGAAGGTTGAGTCTAAAATCAGAATGATTTATTCAGACAGATGGGGAAATACAAGGGTACCAAGTAACATGGAATATGAACAGCTAACAGCGTATAAGGCAAAGCAACACTATAACACAACTCTCTACAACAACTGGTAAAGGACTAACATGCAGGGTTGGTTTATATAGGGAAGAACAGGAAACAAAAGACAGCTGATGGCACTAATTGAATTAACATTCTCACAAGGATAAAGAAGGGCAGAGGAAAACCAAGAAACAGGAAAAATTGTGACATCTAGAGTACAGTAGGTAGATGACTATAAAATGAAACTAAAAAGGCTATGGCAGGGGCAGTAAGCACAATGCAACAGGACACATAACCAGAAAAAGACATGGACAGAAATACATAAGCAGGAGAAACAACTTGGTAAAACAACAAGGGCATAATCAAGGAAAAGATGAGACCTGGACATAAGGTGAACACCAACAATGAGGACAAACACAAAGTCAAGGGGATGTTGTAAATAGTAGGGAATCACCAGGCATCAAACACAAACCACATTAGGTATAACAAGAGAGCAAACAACAGGCCAAGAACACAGCCAAAAGGAGGCTTATATACAGAGGAAACAGGAAACGAGAACCAGGTGCAGTCGATGAAACAAAAGTAAAAGGAAGCAAAGAATGAGGGGGTGTGACCACAACACAAGCATTACAAATTGAAACCATTACAGTTACACAGGCACACACAAACATTATATATAGTGCAAAAAATTTTTGGATTTTTAATGCTTTAGATTTTATAAATTAGTTTTTTAAATCTTTCATAGCACATTAGGTGCTTACTTTTTCTATATATTTAACTAAAATAGCAACAAATCAAGATTCCTGATCACTTACGCACATTTCTTTTTCTCTCTGAAATTGCTCTATGTCAAGTAAGAAGACTGTAAGTATATGTCTTTTCACAGAAGTGCTATCATATCCTTTATCGTATTTCAGGGAACTTCCTTTCTTGAGTTAAGGTGTCTAAGGCAAGAAGAGCAGAACACATTGCTGTGGTGTAGCGACGCCACCTTCCGAGCTTATCATGAGAGGTCCTCAACTGGAAATGAAATGAGAAGCATTTTCAGGTCCTATCAACCAACAGAAAGGCAACACTTTACCATAAATGCTACATTCATCAATATGATGGGTGGTTGTTAATGAAGCCTTGGGAATAGAGAAGAAACGTGAGGCAGCTCATCAAGGCGTTGGCTCTGTCTGTTAGGGGCGAAGCCTCAGCAGCAAATTCACTGGTGGATAATTTGTACAATTTGCTATAGCTGCATTTAGGAAGCAGAAACACCTGTATTTAAATTGGTATTGCTTCAAGTCTAGATTTTTTTTTGACCTGATTCAGTCAGGAAAATTGCTGTTACTCTAGCCAGAAACTGCAGAAAGTATTTCAGATACCGGCAACATTTGTATACATATGCTGCAATTAAACACAGACAATTATCAAATTGTGTTTCCTTCGGAGTGTTTCAATCTTTTAACATGCAGGAGTGCCTGTGACCTACGCCGCAAACAATGCAGAAATTATTTATGCATTACGTATGATTGCTTGCGGAGGGGAGATTGAGCTGCCTAGACAGTGTTAAAGGCAACATCAGGAGCAGTAATAGATAACTTGATGGAGTGCGCGAAAGACAATATTGCCGCGTGATTGCTCCGCAGGAGTGAAAACAGAAAGAGGGATGGAATGCGCCAGCCTTCGCAGGGCTGCAGGTGTCGCACGCCCGTGTTGTGTCTCGTGAGGCCGCGAGAAGATTGAACAGGGCACTGGCGCAGTAAATGACACAGGTTGATCGTGTAACGAATGCTCCGTATTACATTCCAAACAAGCCTGCATGCTAATCGTTTAAATGGCATAACAGAATTTTACAGTGAGCTTATTTCATGAGGGAGGAGCGTCCAGATAAAACAAATGTTTTAAATGCCGACATAATTGAAGAGACTGTCTCCGAGCTCCCCTTAACCTGATGAAAAGATTTTCTGAACCGCATGCAAGAAGGTCTTAGCGAAGCAGATAACAGAATAATCAAACATCAATTAAAATCACATGTCCGTAACAGTGGCGCTAAACACGTTCATATCTGTTCCAAAGCCGCCTTTCAATTTTTCACCAACAGATGCGGAGCAGCTGTGTCTGTGCGCAGTGTTTAGCCACGCATCTCTGCCTTTGGTAATGTCGGCAAAGTGGGGGTTGTATATTGATTTGTTCTTGTAAAAAATTTACCATTTTCTCAGGTCCATTAAAAGAAGTATTGTTGTAGACATCTTTTCAAAGGACGGGGACTGAAAAGCCAATGTGAAAACATTTTTATAGATTAGTATCTACACATTTAGACTGGGTTTCTTTTTCTGCGTGCGCGTGCAAGTTACATGAACATTATTATTATTATTGTTATTTGCAAGATTCAAGTATTTATTTATTCAAAAATAATGCCAAACAATATAATACCACTTGTATTGATGACTTTAGCAAAACGTTTCTCTAAAAGAATCTTTTTTTCTTTCTTCTCTATTTTCAGAGTATATTTCCACTGTTCGGATTTCAGAGTTTAAATTGACCAAAACCTAGCTGTAAAAATGGGAGGAATGTAAAACTGTGAGCGCTGCATAGCAACACAAGGAAAGTGTTTTTAAACCAGTCTGACCACATCAACCCTCTCCTTGTTGCAACATGTAGAACGACTATTTTATGATATCTACAAGACGTAGCACTCTCACGTCTTCCATCATTCTCCATCACAGCTGTTTATACCCATTCCGCAAGTTGGTGAATTTAAGAAATTAAATAAATAATTACATCACAGATTCTTCAGCCATTTCTGATAACTGGGTACCCCATATATTCCAGGTAAACTGATCGTGGGCATAGATGCTTTTAATGTTGACTTGTACGACCACCATGAAAGTTGTTTTTAGTGAAACAATAAGCAAAACCAGAAATAAGCGCCTAACAATCATCCCATAGTCATTACATGTTGAACCAAATGAGGTCCACATGAAAACACCAAAATAATTGTGCATACATGAAGCAAACGTGTAATTGGGGCAGAGCCCCAACAAGGTAACAAAAGGGGGGAGACAGATAGGTCCACAGGAGGCCCCCGTGACATAAACAAGCTGTATCTGAGTTCCATTTGGGCTTTGAATGCATGAACCTCTTTGTTAGTGAGTTATAATGTGTTGCTGGATACCCGCTTCTTACCACAAAATATTCATGCTCATTTTCATATTCTGAAAATCACATTAATTTCACATACTAACGCACCATTAGCAGTGTAAGATGAAGAGAATAAAAAAGAAAACTTCAAAGGAGCACTGTTTGTAAAATGGGGGCAAACAAAGGCTAGTGTTTTGAAGTACAGACAAAGCTAATTACAGAAATCCATGTCACAACATTCCATGTCAAATCAGCAACTCTTTTGCTGCCAGGAGACACAAGTTTTGCATTCAAAAGATTTCAGATTACTTGTTAGAGCAGGGTCAAAATTCTGCACTTTAAAAACCCATTCCTAAATTGTGTTCCCATTATAAATTTCAAGCCGTGAAGGAGTGCATTTGGAATACTTGAAGCGCGTCGGATTTTTAAAGCTATTTATCAGCCTTGTGAGAACTTCCCAGGGGACAGCAGGCTGTTCACAAAGCTAGGGAAGTTACCAGAGGGCCGATAATGTCCTAAACACTACAGGGTGCTTGACAGAAATCAAAGTCTATTCATGCCTAATGCGGACATTCATCTTATCTAAAATGTGTCCATCATCATTTGTTGCCCACTGTGCCACTTGCTTCCCTTAGGACTGAGTGTCACAGGCAGGGTTAAGCTGTCTAACTGAAAGTTACCTTCTGAGAAGGCAAATCCCCTTGCCTGTGCTGCACAGCATGTGTTTTTATGATGGGCCTGGGAATTTTACTGTACTAACACCAATAATCCAGATATGACCAACTTCTCGCTTTTAACTGGTGAATGTGTTTAATTTGTTTTTTCAATTAATTAATCACTTTTCTATAGTCTTGAATTGTATTTTTTGTACAATAATTTTCAGAAAACAAGTCTGAAGCTTTCCAGGAAGGTTGGGAGTGGTACTTGGAAAAATAACAGAGAAGCCAGTAATGTCTGTTTTGTTCTCCTCCATAAAAAAGTTTCAGTGTTATAAAACAATGTTAGAACATTTCATGGTGATACCTCTTGTTAAAAACCTTGAATGTAATGGGAAATAAGACTAACAATGAGTTGTGGAATCTATGTGCTTTTCAAACATTCAGAGAGCAAAATGACCATGTGGAGACAAGGACGGTTTTGACATAACGGTCTGGGATGTTACTTAAACGGTCTTGGTAAAACTTGCTCTATCTGAGGAGACAGTAAGATCAGAAGGCTCGCTGTAGTCTGGGCGAGAGAGAATCATTGCAGATGGTGATGGATTAAGGGTTTGACAGAATCGATGTGAAACAGCTGTTTTCTATGTAAGTCTCATTGCTCACACATTATGAATAAGCAGACAAACAAAGGTTAGCAATAATTGCAGTGACAGGGAAGAGTTTGCGTGGTCTTTCTGCAGACAGCACGGAGCAGCTAGTGTGTAGAAGAGAAGCAGCTGAAGATGTGTAAAACACATGATGTGATATTGCACGTCCTTGTCATCTGACAGACAAGGGTGGTCAGCATGTTAAAACTGGATCTTCCCAGGGACAAACAGAATGCCAGTTTGCAGAGATAACTTTCCCTGCATTCTTGGCTGATATAGAACATTACAGTCTTGTTCTGTGCCACTGTTGCAGCTGCAGAGGGTGAAAATAGCCTGCCTTCAACATTGTTACAGCAGAGAGAGCGACGAGAGGCTTCTGGAAGGTATTCCAGCAAAACACAACATAGTAGATAGACATCACTCCTCTTAGAGGGTCCCACAAGCAGGCAGAACACCACACCAAGTACTCTTCTCATTTCCTTTGTATTTTTTGGCAGGATGTTGGAATTGTTATTTAGTTATTTATTTTTTGTTACAGACGGAATTTAGAAAGATTGCGGGGGTTTAAAATGAGCTTACACAGTGATACAAAAACATTATAATACACATTCTCTTGCTAGTTCAATCTTCAACCACAGGCAAATGTGTGAAAATGATTTGCATTTTAAAGTACTGTACCCCACAGGGGATCAGCAGGGCTGAGGTGGCAGATTTTTACATTCCATTTTCGTTCTGATGATTGTCGACTGTCTTTTAATTATTTCAGACAGATACTATGCTGATTATTTTCTCTATCAGTCGCAAATGACCTGCAAGAAAACGGGTTTGGCTTTTGCTTTCATGCCTGCTTTAGAATCAGTTTTTTTATCAGGTTCATTTTCTCATCTCTTGTTTACATGAACTGTTCACCTTCTTTCTGCCTTGTTGTTTCATGGTTCTGTTTCTTGACTCAAGAGTTGAAGGTTTATCGGCATCCCCTTTGCATTTCCTGCTCTCAAATCAACCATATCGGGCACAGCTGTCCTCAGCAGGACAGGAAGGTCTCTGCCATGTAGCCACCAGACCAGTTGGCTGTGCAGCAAGAGGTCAAGGACATGTTTAAAGTAGTCAGTGGAACAGACACATTTGGTTTCTGCTCTTCCTTGTACTAGAAGTGGACATTTGGGGATGTCCCCTCAATGTTGGACACGGGCTAATAATTGACCTTATTTAATTAATGAGACTTCCTCAAATGGTGGTTCGTTTAATGAGCAGGCAGTGAATTCTGTACATCAGGTATGTAGCGCTAGTCTTCACTGTCATTTGAGAGTGATGATTCCAGAGAAAACGATGATCTTTTTCTTTAATGATTGCCTAGAATTATTGCAAGGGCTTTATCAAGATTAATTAAATTGCAGAAAGGAAGGATGTGACAAGGGGAAATTGGACTGCAGTGGACACAGTCAGCTGAGCCCAGTTTGGGAAAAAATAAAAGACTGACTTTGTGGAGTGCAGGCTAATTATCCAAGTCTTGGCCTCAGAAAGGTTCGATATGGCTGCTACAACGGTCCAGGCAAAACTGGGGGTTCTACTGAGCACTGAGTTTGGACAGAGCTAAATAAGCAGTGAGTTGTGTGTAGCTCAAACAGTGGTGTGGTTAGGGAAGGAGCATGTTTTCGTGATTACAAACTCTGAGCCATCATTGAGATATCTCCTTAGCATTCCATATTCTTAGAAGTCCGCCTTTGTTCTCTCCTGCTAAACCAAACCATAAAAACGACACAATAGGGTATTCTGAGGCCTCTGAAAGTATGGATGTAGCACTGGGTGGGGAAACCTTTTCATTTGGAGGCCAAAATAAAGGTTATGCATTTGTTAGAAAGCTAGGGAATATTAGGCACCAAGATACAGTATTGTAATATGCAGTTATTTTTAAATTAATTATTTTAATGCTTTTTTCTTTACTAATATTTGTTAATATAATTCTGATTTAGCACTACTAGCCTTAAATTCTGAAAGCACTACTAGCCTTAAATTCAAAGTGATGGTCATAGAAACATGGGTTGTAGAGCACTGAAATGTTTCCTAAGTGATTTCGTTTTCTCAGCCCATTCCAGGTAAAGCAGTATAACTAGCAAATTTGGTAAAGCTATGAAAATAATTGAACAAAATCAACACAGACCATTCTACATTGACAAGCAGGCTATGGGCCAGTGGTTCCCCAGCACTAGGGCTTCTAATGTACAGTCATTTAGAAGTGCTGAACATTCTCATGGACAACAAATGGAGTCAGAGTGTGAAGTATTACAGGTTAAATGGCATCATTCATGCAAACACTTGAGGAAGTAATAACAAACTGTAAACAAGCTGCATGCTACTTCACCCATGATCTCTTCAATAAGTATTGGCAATTGGAGGCTGAAATGAATTATCAAAGGAAGGCAATGTTTATCATTCATTTCAAATTATATTAATGTTGCAAAATAGTATTTAATTTTCCAGCTGCTGACAAGATGGGTTACTTAGTTCTTGCTATTTGTTTATTTATTGCAATTAGATAATGTGTTTAAATTATGAGAATCACATGCTGCATTTCAAAAAGAGGTATTTCAGTTTATAACACAGATCTAGCTGTGAAGAAGTAATACACCCTCCACCACCGCGAGAACGTTTTGTGTCTTTCATACACAAACTTTTAAATGAGACCGTGACACAATTTCAGGTATTCCAGAGGCAACTAACCGGTGGAGTGTGCGAGCAAAATGTCAGGGATTTTTTCTTCTAACAACTCTGGGAATTTGTGGTATTAAAAAACTCTGCTGTCTGCTTGACTGCTGGATCTCAACAAACAAGCTCCGTTAACTGGGGACATCGACTAAGAGAAACACTTATAACGTGAGAGGTTTTTTATCCAGTTTATGTGAGAGGCTCAGTACTGTAAGTGTAATCAGGACAATGGACGTGATTGTCAGGGTGACCTTGCTGATGGTTCTGTGATTGCATGAGAATGTATAAGCAGTCAAGATAACAAGCAAGCAATCGACATCTACAGTGAACAGCATTTTCACTGGGGACTGTGCTGACATCTGTAATGGCAGACATGAGGACACGCTAGCAGCAGTACCCGCTCACAAAGAGAGGGCTTTTATTTTCAGGAGCGGAAAGAACCAAAATAAGAATCTGAAAGTCATGGATGGGAAGCCAGGCAGAAGGCTGGGAATCCAAGATGGTCAGGATGAGACTAGAACAACATCATGGGAACACAGGAGGAGGGAAGGCTAGGATGCCGGAGCAGAGACTGAGATCAAGGAAGAGAACAAGACATGTTGGGTGATTGAAGCACTCGCTATTCAACATTTGCACTTGAAATACTTTGCACAGAATCAGCATGCCGGGACTGCTTATATCACAGTAGGGAAATGGGAACAGCTAAAATAAATGAGAAGTTAATGGGATGGAGGGAAGGCGTGGTGGCCGGGGGTGTGCCAGCGTCTTGGTGTTTTTTGGGTTGTTCAGGCTCATGTACACCATATAAAATTACCCTCTGACACCCCAACCCTCTTAAAGTGGTGATATTTACATACTGTATTGTTTAAGATTATATTGACATACATGTAGTGAGTATGGACCATTTTGTTTGCAATTCTTCAACATCCATTATAAAACTAAAATCATTTTTGTTCTAGCTTCAAAGGTGCCTGCTCTATTAACCTTTAACAGTTATGGGGCTGATTGAAAATAAGATGCAGTTGCTTTCTTGATGTTGCTGGTAACATCAGGGAGCTGACCTGAATCGAACTTTTAAACTGCTATATGAAAGCTTGAGAAGCTGGTTTGAAGAACACAACATAAACCTGTTAAAGACAGGGGTCCAATGCTGGGAGACCAACTGTAGTGATTCAACTTGAAGTACAAAGCAGGTGAATATCTGAACTAAAAGATGCAACAGGGAGTTGTATCAAACGGTTACAAGACAAGTATCACACCCATATATAACATTTATACAGTTCTCCAAAAAGCTAATATTATGAACAAAGCTTTACAACATTAGTACGTTACACTTTCTCTAATTTCATGTACAGGGAAGACATGTCTTCTAAACCTTATATTCATTCATTTTCTGTAGTGGTTCATCCTGTTAAGGTCACAGGAAGCCTGTGCCAGGAGACATAGGGTGCAGGGCAGGGGGCCAACCCACCACAGGGCACACACACACACACACACACACACACACACACACACACACACACACACACACACACACA
>JABJVR010002461.1:0-17363 GCA_025773905.1 Chitala chitala
TATATGCTATATATATAAATGTCCTGTGTAGAGTGGGTTTCATTTTTTCAAAGACTACCTGAACACTTTATATTAGAGTTAGATTAGTAGGGTTAATGGTTATAGTTAGAGAATTAACAAACATCATAAAGATGCTTTTGTGGTATTTAAATAATTTTCCCCCTATCTACGACTGAAATTATGTTGATGTAATTGATACTACCCAATTTCTACATAGCTTACAAGTGTACATGCCGTGTTATGGAAAGGCACGTCTTATAAACAAAGGCTTTCGCCTGTTAGGGGGAAAGCTGGTTATTTTTAAATTTGGTGAGAAAAGAAGAGTGGATGAGCGATGCCCACAGGGACAGTTTGTGTTTAATAGCACTGCTACCAGCTGGGTGCTGTCAGGGCACGATGCGAGACATCTGAGTGGACAGCAGATAAGAGGCGATGGAGAACCAACAGCTTTGGCTGCTGGCTGTGGCTGCAAACAAGAGCTGACTGTACCACAGCAAGGTCAGGGAATGTGGGGGGATGCAGGAGGCGCGGGGAGGGGGGGGGGCGCAGTCCCTGCGGTGAATCCCCTCCTCTGGGCTGCGCGGAATCAGCTGCCCCGAGCGGGAAGAGCATGGTTTGTGGCTTATTGTTTGGTCTCAACCAGCTATTTAGGGACACATTAATCTGTTTCTTTTTTTTTTGGGAGGGAGATTAAAAAACAAAAACAAAGCAACACAAAAGCAGTGTAAGCATGAGTTTGCTTAGTTGCTCATCGAACAACATCTTCATATCAATTATTTGCTAAGCTGTTGGTTTTATCCAAGGTAATATTAAAAGATAAAGCTTGTGAAGTCAATTTGTACTTGTAATATTTGAACATTAAATAAATTTGAAGCACTTTTGCAAATACTGTGTACTTTGCCTTTCTTGGCAGATTAAAGTCACATTCTTGATTCTGCCCACTCCTAACCACTCTACTCGACAGTGTGCTTCTTTGGGCTTGTTTTGGACACTTATGGTCACACTGGATGCCTGATGACACGTTTTCGGTGTCTGTGTGCCATTGGCTCATTTGACCTCCACTGCCTTTTTAGATAAACACATAACGTAACCTAGCGCAGATCAGCTGAGTCCTGCTGGAAACGATCCCGCCTGGAAAGTCCCGAAGCGGCTCTCGGCATTATAAAATCCTTCTCCTCACTGGCCCTGTCTCAGTGGGCTTGTTTTTGAGCAGAGGAGGAAGTGGTGGTCATTGCATTTCAGTACGCTGATTACAACAAAAACTCACGCTCAGGTCAAAGGGAAAATAAAAGTGATGATCTAGTGAGAAAGGATATTTAATCCTTACATGCAATACCTTTGTTCTCATGCTGGTGGGTGTAGGAGAGTGGAATGAATGGGGGTTGGGGGGGTGGGGGAGGTGGTATTTGCCATGTGGCACAGATCCCTCTCATCTCCCACGTTTGCTTACCCCCACAGCCCCCCCCCCCATCCTCTGGTGACACACCGTCTGGGGGGCAATGCTGTGTATCCTTTGCCACATCAAACGCACGCATGGCCCGCATTAGCTGGGCCTCTGAAAATGTGCTGCCAATTTTTAGCTGCCCCCCCCACCTCGCCTCACCCCACCCCACCCCAGCCCCCTTCCTGCTTTGCTCCTCTTGGCATCTCACAGCAGTGGGTCAGATTTACTGTAAGACTCCAAGTCCATGCAGAGCGGAGGCCTGAGTATTGGGTGATGGAGCGAGGCAGACGCACTGTGGGTCACATGTCACTGCCTCATTCTCACTTTCTATATACATTTATTTTTCCTGTTTTTGCTGATTCCCTGCCCTGGGCACCAGGCAGTTTGCCCTCCCTTCCCCCTACTTTAGGCCCTGCCATCAGCCTCATCCCGCTGTACGTGCTTGTTGATGCTATACACTCATACACTACTTACCTTATGTTTTCAAGTACGTCAGTTTGTTAGCTTGCATCATTTGTCTAAAGTAGAAATACATTTAAAGAATGGATACAATAGCATGAATTTAGCATGAATCTGTACTTATGTAAAAATATTGAACATGCACAATGTTTTACACATTTACATATAGCACTATAGCACCATTGGTGGCAGGTGAAGTAGCAGCCTGGTGGCTCATCAGGCTGGGATGCAGAAGCTTCCTGGTTTGAATCCCACCCCAACCACCAGGTGTGTCCTTAAGCAAGATACAAAAGAGCAGCTCCCTGGATGCTACATGTGGCTGCCCACTGTTCCTCTCAGAAAGCTTGGATAAATGCTAAGAACCAATATGTGTGTACCATGGATGTGAAATGTTGTAAGTCACTTTGGGTACAGTACTATTTGTGTGTATTCTTGCTTAAGTTACAGCATCATATTAATTGTGCATTTTTCCTATGTATCCAACATTGCATTAAATGTGACATTAAGTGTGATGTTGCAGAATGGTTCATTTACAAGTTGGGGTTCGAATATCTCTGTAAAGGATACGATACATTAAATTATCTTTTGCTCTAATATAGTGAGAATAATAAAAATAATCATGGTTACGATGATGGTCGTTATAAAGAAAATTGTCTGTTAAAAGATGAATACTTCCTGAAAAATACACCTGCTGTAGGGGGTGTAAACAGCAGCTACCTGGGCTTCTCTCGGGTAGGTACAATACTGACCCCCCCCTCCCTGTCCTTGGCCCCCAGTTTTCCATCTTGGGTGGGCAGAGTTGGCATTCTGCAGTTAGGCAGCTGGTATCCTCACTGACCCCTTTGCCATCCTGCTCTTTCCACCTGATGAGGGACCATTTCTGTCACAACCACACGGCCAGCTGGGTGTTCAAACAGCGCCCCCACCTCTTCGTCTGTGGGAGCATTCCTTCATATGCTGAGGACCACTTGGTCCTTCATGTGGTCTTTGTGCAGTGCAGCCAGGACTGGCAAAGGGCCAGGACGCAGAACAAGGGCATGCGGGGTGGGGTGTGCGTGTGTGTATGGGGGGGGGGGGTAACAAAAATTTAACAAGTTTTACAACATGGCAGCAGGCCCTGTGTTTGTTGCTCGCACATTGCAGTGAAATGTGAGCCAGCCATCAAGTGGTGTAAAAATTAGTCCCTTAATGCAGTCATGAACACAAGCTAGTTACTGTAGCACAGATAAGGAAAGCCAGAGAGCAGAGAGGTGCATTGTGGGATAGCATAGGTGAGCTGGCAATGGGCAAACACCCTACTGGCCACACCTGCTTGTTCACCATAGCAACCATGGGAGAGAGTTTGTGCTCTTCTGTTTGTTTTAGTTTTGTCAACAGTATTGATATATGAGCAGAAACTATTCAGAATATATTTTCTGACCTACTGCAAATGTATGTCGCTGTGCACTGCTGTGAGATGAGTGAGCCTGTGGGAAGGGGGCGTGACCCTGCTCGTGACCCCTGTGCGTTCCATAGTGCGGTCCTCTACTTACTGTAACACACACCGACCTCCCAGCAGGAGTCTCACCCCAAAGAGGAGGAACATAAAATGTACTGCGAGGAAAACAGGCCAGGGAAAGCAACACGGGGGCTAATGACTGAGGTTGCGGCGGAGCCGTGGGACAAGAAGGCAACTAACTGGGAGGGAGGAGTGGGGGCGGGGTGTCAAAGTGGGAGGGGCAATGTTGTAGACCCAGGCAACTGGACTGGTGACGGGACTGGAGGGTTCAGGCCCCAGGCAGTGGGGCCGTGTTTAACCACAAAGGAAAGTACAAGCCACCACAACCGCTTATGCAGAAACTCAGCAGTGTAAGCGACATCCAGAGCAGCACCAAAATAAAGAACAGAGTGCAAGTCATGCATCAAGCAAACGGTATAATTCATAACCTCGTGTCACAGTAATAACAGGCACGTCTACATGTATTCTAAAGAAAGAAATAAGACATAAGGAGAGGAAACTCAATCGTGAGGCGCAGTTGTGTGATATGAGACTTTGGATTACATTCTTTGGGATTAGCGCTGGTGGTGGAAAGTTGCTCTGAAACAGGCTACACCCTATTTTGAGTGTGAGCCCCTAATGCAGACAGGATACGCAGTGTTTTTCTGTTTTACCCGACCTCGGGCTGGTTCTCATTAAGGAGCTGACGGCCCTGTGCTCATTTGAGTCTGTCTCCTCTATTAGTCACATTAACCTACATCACAGCTGCAGCCTCGACCCACGCGTGCATGCACACACACACACGCACACACACATACACACACATACACACACACATATGCACGCACACACACACACACACACACACACACACACACACACACACACACACATCGGGGGCCCTTACACAGACCCTCACAGACCTCTCTTCCCTGAAGTGCTGCTTCTTTTTGCTCAGTTTGCGCCCGCTCTGGCAGACGAGTGCCCTGCTGATGTCACCGTTGGCACAAACTCTTGCTCCATTGACTCTCTTTTTCCTGAAGTCCCGGGTGACCTTGCTTCCCTCTCACTGCATCACCTACCTCATCTCACAGCCCAATCCCTGACCTCAGACCAAGTCCACGGTTTAGTATTTTGTTATTTTTATTTTTTTTCTAAGGAGGGGTAGGGGGACACTGTTTGTTGGGGATTACAGAGGAAACTTTGCATTTTGGAGTCTGATAGCTTTTTTAATACCTATGTGGCTTGCAGCAAATATTTACAGCTACGCTGAAGGTCCAGTACAACCCTAATTGGTCTCCAATGTCTGTTCATGCTTTTACAACTCCAGGGGGCACATTTTTTCATTTTGGGTTACAGGTTTTAACAACTTGTGTGAGCATGCACAACTGTTAAGAGACTGCTGTATTTTTGGGTGCCGTTACGGTGTTGTTATCAGGGGTACTTGTAGCGCTCCTCTGGTAAATTGAATGCCCTCATACATAATGAATATGCTCAGAGGTATGGGGCCTGCCTGGACAGTCTGTGTCAGAGTTCTCCATTCTCCTCCAAAAGCCATCACGACTCTCATACAACCCCTCTCAAGGCTCTTCACATCCAGCTGTAGGAACAATGTGCTTGTGGCCCTCCTCGTGACTCCTGTGTCTCACAACTTCAAAATCACAAAAGCAAGCGATATGAATTAACCATGCAATTAACGCAGTCTTTTATCATGTAGCGACATTTGTCAGAGAAAAAAAAGATTTGAATGTTGTATGATATGTGGGTCAGCAAAGACCATTGTGAAGTGAACAGGTGACAAACCATGAGTGCTACAGGACAGCAGCTCTGAGACTGACACGTCATCAGCAGCAACCTGAAAAAGAGCAGCTTGCCATCCTCCGTTCTCCTGGAGATGCAGGTGAGGTCGGAGCTCGTCGTGCACCGGTGGGAAGTGCCATTACCCATAACACATCTCATGTCTGCCCTCCGGGGGACTACAGGAGCCATAGCTGAATGGAGCTTACCGCCGCTTCCTCCACCCCAGAGAGAGCCCAGTTTGCCGGCCCAGTCTGGATGCTCCTCTTGGGCGACCTGCCACTTGTTCAGCAAGCCAGGCATCACCCGGCCCCAGGGACTCCATAACGCCATCAGCCATACTTACAGCTTTGATTATGCGTCACAGGGCCTGCCGCTCGATTCCGTTAATATAATTACCACTACAATATTGGTATTAAATTATGTTTTCCTAACATTGCAATAACGCTTATTTTGTGCTTTGGGGGGAAAAAAAGTTTATTACGTTCTCTGTGATCAATAGTGGGCTAGATTTATAAGTGGAGATTAGCATTGTGGATATCAATTAAGGAGGGAAATCAATGACATTCACAAAAATAAGCCGGCTTCAAAGCATCCTTTGGGAATTTTACACTTTCCCATCTTTCTTCCATCAGAGAGAGGGAATTAAAACAACACAATGATACAGGATGGGTATAAAGCACGTTTACAAATAAAAACAAACACATAAAAAGAATTCTATTTACACGAGTAAAGTATTTTTTAAAAGAAGCTATTTTCTACATATATTAATTCATGTGTACTTTTACCATGAACAGTTTTTTTTTTTTTTTTTTTTTGTGATTGCAAGAATTTTTTTTTTTTACCTGCAGCACTTGCAGGCGCTTTACACCCAACACAACAGCATATATAACCTTCCACTCTCCTATTAGTCTAACAGAAGCTTATAGTGCTGTCACGTTTGGCAGCACAAAATAAGCATTTACATACATTCAAAGCAAAAAGACAGAAGAAGAATTCCTAAACTCCTATTGACTTAAAACAAAATAAAGTACACGTGTGTATTATTACAATAAACAGTATGAAAAATGCATGGATGGTTGAATAGACGGATGGATGTAGGCAATATCTAAATGCCCGAGTCTAAACTTGTATACATTTTGCCATATGTTTTATCATTTCTGTTTACCTTTCTCAACACGCGTGCACTTGTGCGTACAACTGTGTCGATACATGTGTCGGTTGTGAAATCCCATGTCAGTTTGTGTATACCTCTGTCACTTCTTTTTTGTGTGCGTCAGTTTGTGTATACTTATATGTTACGAGAATAATTATGACCAATCACAGACCCAAAACATACAATGCAAGTTAGCAGCTAACCACAGGCAGGCAGTCACAACAGGTCCCTTGTGCTTGTCAGCCTTTGTTATGCCATCTGCTACGGTTCGTATATGTACAGCAGAACTGCTTGCTTTAAATTGACGGTACTCTGTAGAGCGTACCTGCACTTGGCATACATTGCCAAACATTATTTCACAGGATGTGACATGCAGTGTAGAGCCTGCTGTTTCCCCTGCGTTGTTTTTGGTGCACTTCGGATGCGATACATGACTCCGATTTTGCAGTGCAGTGTTACAATAAGTGAAGCCATGTCAAACTGAACACCTGCGCTGCACATTCTAAATGTAATCCTTGTTCCCCTCGGGCTGCCTGGTTCCAGGTCCAGTCCTAGTCCTGGGCAGTGCTGCTGTGGTGTTTAGCGGTGCAGTATCCCTCAGCCGCGTTTGCCGGTCCACACCGGGATCAATGTTTGAAAATAATGGCCTTGTCGGCTCTGGGATTGAGCCGGTTTATTGTGTGGATGGTGGGAATCAATCAGCGCCATGATATCTTATTACTAACGTTAATTCACTCAGGGCACTATGGATCCATGCATTAGCCGGGGCAGCCTTTGATTTAGAGTGGTAGGGAGCGTTTGGGGGAGTGGGGGGGGGTTACAATGGAAGATGTGGGGCCCTTGTTGAACGAGGCTGAAGCAGACCTGAACGAGAAAAAAAAGACAGGCAAAAGTTAAATTGCTGTTTGCCCCCCAGGAAACCCATCCAGTTCGTAATGAAAGGAAGGAAAGCAACTCTCTTAGAGCAATTATAAAAAACAGTAACGAATGTGGAGCGTTTTTGGAATCTGCAGGGTGTTAAAAGCACAGATTCAAAGTGGTGCCTGGCCTGTGGTGGAACCTCAGAGCTGACAGAAAAACCACAGGTCAAGCGGTGGCCCCTGAGAATAACTGTAACTAAACAATGCCTCCTTCTCCTCCTGATGGGGTGTATTTTACTGTGCTGGGTTGCATCCCTGATGGCATTCCTGCTGTCTGAAGTAGAACAGCCAGACTCACAGTTCTGTGCCTTCTTGTATTCTGTGTCATTTGCTCACCAAGCAAATTTCTGCTGTATTTGGACAGATTCAAGAGCACTGGGAACCAGGAACCCAGGGAAGGTATTTCATTCATAAGCGGTGGTCTTTCTGGAGTGCATCGAAGAGTGATGTGTGAAGTACAGGTCCTCATTACCCCAGTCCACCACACACTCACACACACGCACACACACAGATACACATACACACACAAACACACACTCGCACACACACACACACACACACACACACACACACACACACACACACACATACTCACCACTTAATAAAGCCAATGACAGTTATTAAGGTTTGTTACTTTAGCCTTGTTTTTCATGGCAGGCATCACATTTACATCATTCACGCAGGTTTCAGGAATGTACCTACCTCTCAAACGCTGATGCTGCCACAGATGGCCCCTCTGTGGAGGGATAGTCACACCCCTGCCCAAACCCATCAACACTTGTTTCAGATCGACCTCTAAAGTGTGCATGCTGAGTGCCTCCTGCCACATTTCTACTTAGCGTTCTTCCTCTTCATCAATCAAAGAGTTAAGGCCTGTGCAGCGTGCGTGTTTCTCCAGATTGTAAATGTGGTGCTGTGCCGCAGTCCGAGTGATATTGGCACGCGTTCCACACCGGCAAAATCGCACTTTTCTTGAAACAGCCTTGCAGGTTTGCTGTTAGGAATAGCCGCCTGAAACTGTGGCAAAGGAGACAGCAGCAGCTCTGTTTGTGGCAGGGTTTCCTCTTGACTCCTCTCGTTGCCAGACAGGTGAGCCTACATAGAGAGCAGACAATGGATCAGACAGGAGGGTCAAGCCTAATTATTCCATATGCCAACGTAGAGAGGTTGGAACATCTAAAAAGTATGAGGTTACAGTTACTTTAACATTATGGAATTGCGTTAGTTTTGCTTTCTTTTCTGCTTGTATGGAAAGTGATACCAAAACTGAAATGGCCCTGCATTGTGATCTGAGTCTGAAACTGGAACTCCTTTTTTGTTAGCATACAGAGGAAACAGACGTGGTACGCTGGTGCTGTGAAAGTGCAGGGGGCTCTTCAGTCTCCACACCGAGGGTGTGAGGCAGCTGGCAAACCAGGTCAGCTCGGCCCCCTCCGCCCCCTCCGCCCACGTGCGTGCGCTTCCTGAACGCTTGTGAGTCGAGGCCTGAGCACATGCCCTCTGGACAACCTTTGTCTGATGCACGGTGGCACGGTCTGTCATTTGGTGCCTGAGTGTGAAGTGCGTAAAGCTAAACACAGAAAAGTAAAAAATTAACAACAGAGGGTTAAATTAGAGGCCAGTGAAGACCACGTCTCCTCACAAAAGGGGGCTAAAAGCACCAAGAGCAGAGTGGTGGCCGGAAAGGGCAAAAGTGCACTGCATTTAGCTTCTAGAGTGGAATTAAAAGGAATCTTAAAAAATAAGTAAAGCTCTATTTAAGTGAACCTGTTAACCATGATGCAACAAAAACCCATGTTGAGACAAAAAAAAATTGTTGACGTGAAAACTGGACGAAACGGTCTTACCTTCTGAGCGCCTTACACAGACTGCATGGTTTTCAAATGTCATTGTCTTCTCTGCCTCCTTCTGCATGGAGCAGCTGTTGCAAACAGAGCACCAGTGCATTGCTGTGTTTAACTGAAGGACTGGGAATTTTTGCCTGTCACTTAATCTGCTTTTCTGAAATAGCTGGTGGTTTCTTCTCTGTTTCTTCAGTTCTCTGTTGATATATTGGGGAGGTCCAGCCACGGCAGCGCGAGGGCTATTAGTACAGGATGTGGAACTGTGATGCTGCTTTATTTTTATTTATTTGCCTAGAGGACATCTTTATCTGCTTTATGAGCAACTTACATGGCTGAAGGTTTTACATTTTTATCCATTTATACAGCCGGATGTTTACCAAGCCAATTCAGGTCCACACTCAAGCAGTTCCCTAGAGGGTGTAGTTGGAGCTCACACTAAAAGCTTTGGACAAGTGTGCTCTTTGCTGAGTCCTGTTCCTTAAAGACTGCACTACCTACTGGACTTAGAATCATGTCAGGTCACATGTAAAGTATGAAACATGTCTGTCATGTCAGTAAGATGGTGGTGCATCATAGGATGAATTCCTGAAGACCAAGCAAACAGCTCCACATCCCCTGACACACACACACACACACACACACACACACACACACGCACACCCCCCCCCCCCAGTGAAAATTAGAGTTTGGGGAACTGAATCTGCCTATCCCAGCAGGACAGCGGAATGCTGCTGGTGTTTCCCGGACCGCTGCGGTGAAAAGTGCTGCTGAGAAGGTTTGTACTGGCACTTTAAAATTCCCCGTGTGAGGGCTCTTCCCACACCCCTCTCTGCTAGCTTGGGGCTCAGCTGCCTTCTCTTACCAAAACATCCACACAACTTCTGCTATTGACCATGTCTCATTTATCCCAATTCAGAATAAAAAAAAAACCAGAAAACATTTGAAAGCAGCAATATACACCACACACGGGGGAACGTGACAAGCCAGTCATGCCACACAAATGCTAATTGCTGTAGCACTGACTATTAGCCTTGAAAAGTACAGTATGTTGCACCTAGGAAAAAGATGTGTAAAAAGTATGGATTTAATGTAGTCTTACCTGTTGATAGTTAACCTATTTCAAACTGAAAATTAATGCATTAGCTTTTAATTAACTTCTCTATGATTTTATGTCTCTAAATAAAAGGTTATTACCACTTCACTAAGCATAGAACTGAATGCAGTTACACTGAAAGTCTCATTTGGTTATTGTATTGTGGCATTCGTTTTCATGGTCCTTGTCTACACAGATTACAGTTTTCACATCCTTGCTATCAACATATTATCAAAATGTATAACATCCTGACTGCGTTCTCTCATTTGACAAGCATTCCTGTTTTGTGCTTTTTATCTTTAAAGTTGTACAGCTAATGTTCGTTTGAAGCTGACAGAGCATCAGTGCTCCTTGAACTCTCTGATTTACGAAAAGGTGAAAAGTGAATGACATGATAACTAAATTATAAAGGCATGCAAACTATGGTGGGTAACCCCTGTGCAAAGAAAACAACCTCTGGGAAGATTTATTACTTGATTTATTACTTATGAAAACAATACACAGTAAACACAAGGAACAACCTACAAACTGCTCTGCAAACTGGATGAATTGCTGTGGACTTTCCATTTAAATGAACTGTGCTGACGGCTTTTTTTTCAGATGAAAGTAGTACTGGGCACACAGCGTTGTATTCTGTGGTATATTTGTTTTGCTTTATTGTGCAAAGAGAAGAATCAATAAGAGTAACACACACACACAGATATATATATATATGTGGTTACGAAATGGAGGGAGAAAAGACATAGAGGAAGTGTTATTTGTAAAGTGTAGGTCATTTTAAAGTCAGTCAACAGTTGTCGCTGGAGCTCCAGCCCAATCAGTTTCGAAGTTATTTACTCCTCGTCGCAGGCCCCTGATTGAAAGTGACATTGACGCGATTTACGGCAGCGAAACCAAATTAGGAATGACGCGTCTCCCTCCAGCGCCCCTTCCCCAGCGTCTTTAAGTGACTACGGGCCTAATTTGGCCCTATTTGGAGTGGGGGAGCTGATGATCTAATAACTGTTTATCTCATTTATCAACGCACACCTCCCTGCTCAGCACCCCCAGCCCCCCTCTCCCCCAAACCCCCGGTCAGGCCGAGGCTACAATCTTGTTAGTATTGGTGGATGGATTAGCTTAATGAAGTCAGAGCAAAGCCTGTATGCACGAAAGCTGAGCGCCAAAACTTCATCTGTCAGCGCAGTGCTGGAGTTCCCTGGCAGTGTAATGCACCTTTTGGGTTGGGAGAGGTGGTATTAGTGCCCCCCCATGTGCCCAGGTGACTCTACAGCCCTGAGCGCTTGACACTCCATGCTGTGTGATGGGTGCTCACTCCTTTGACGTTAAAGGCCTGTTTTTCGGGTTTTGCCGCAAGCTGCGGACTTGGCGCACAGGTGATCGCATGTCAGCGGGGAATCGCTTAAGCCTGCCACCCTAATTAGTCAATTAGCATTTCAGACTTTTAAAATGATGAATGCACCTGATGACTGCAGTTGTGTAGGGTCCATGAGGAGCCCCCCCATGCACAAGCAGAGTTTAATAGCACTGATTGGTTGATACGTTTGAGTTGATTAATTTTGTTAATCCATTTATTTTGTCTTGTCTTTATATGTGTGATATCCAGGACACCTCACAGAAGCGCTGTATAATAGCTTCAGGTGCACAGGTTTGAGTGTGGGATCATATTGGGATGATCCTCTGGTAAATGCTGGTGCTGCTAGTGTTTTCTGACTGCGTGATTTTTGATACTATTACCTTGTTCTGTCTCAGAACGTTTTCCCAGCCCTGGCTTTGATCTTCACGTTCACGTTCGTGACGAGCAACGTATTTAAATGAAGCCGTTTTAAGGAGCAGCAACGCTCCTTATATCATATCCCAGGGCAAAGATAGGACTGTTT
Source organism: Chitala chitala (assembly GCA_025773905.1). Lineage (NCBI taxonomy): Eukaryota > Metazoa > Chordata > Actinopteri > Osteoglossiformes > Notopteridae > Chitala > Chitala chitala. Next base: position 12,071 of record JABJVR010002461.1, read on the forward strand.
TGGAGATGTCATGTTTTTAATGTAAATGATGACAGTTTACTCCTCACGCCATGCTGTAGCTGTGTTTTGGTGGAAAACGGAACAGAGGGTTGCATTTGGTGTGTGTTCAAGACAAAGTAGTGCAGCGACACGCTCTGCGCTGCACTTGACAGCTACCATGCCGCCTCGTCAGCAACAGTGCCAGCCCATCCCTGCAGGGTGCGAGCGAAGGATCGCATTAAAAGTTGGTGTTTCAAAATGAAAGGCCAGAAAAGGCTTTACTGACATCATTATGTTGAAAATGCGCCGTGTTCTCCTTATTATGGAACTCCCTGGTTGGCTGACTGCAGGGTTCAGTTGTTTGGTCCGACCCCTTGATGGCCATTGTCTGATAAGCTCTGTCCAGTAGGAAACCACTGAGAACAGCTTTCTCTGAAAATTGCAACTTAATGACTGAGAGTCACAGCAGACCTGGCTGCAGTGACTTTCTGCAAAGACTCTTATTGATATCTGGGGCTCAAGTTTAACCTGAACGCTAGCCTTGTTCTGTTCCTCCAGCACTTGTGGCTCCTACACCCCTGGGCTCACTGCAGAGTCTGATTTTCTTTGAGTTTGCCTTCCACATGGTGGTGTCTCTCAGCACCCTGTGATGTTCATCTGTACGGGAGGGTTGAGCCGGCCTGTGGGACGTTAGTCTAGACAGAAGAGCTGAAACGGACCTTTTGTTCAGCTCGCTGTCCGTTCGCTTTAGCATGCAAAGACTGAGCCTGTTTGTTGAATCAATACATAGCATGTTTTCCCACAACAGTTGCGGCAACTATTATTCAAATGAGAACCAAATATGCACTCTGAGAGCTGAAACTTTAAAAAAATTGATATTTTTACTGGAAATCTTGCCACGGAATGTACATTCCCACACCAGATTTCTTTAAGTATTGTTTCTTGCTGTAAATAGTAATGAGAAATTTGCCTTGGCATCAAAATAGGACTGTGCCCCTGTTGTGAAATCAACAGATAAAAGTGTTAGTCATTCTCTCCTCTACCCATTTTGAGATCACACACAAATTAATATTTCTCCCTCATTTGTAGTAATACAGTTCAACCACTGATGAAATTTAGCTCAGTTTCCCATAGCCTTGAAACTGAGCTAAATTTCATCAGTGGTTGAACTGTATTACTAGTAATAACTGTATTACTACAAATGAGGGAGAAATATTAATTTTGCATGCCTGTGATGCAGGTAATATAAATGCATCAGTTTTGCTAACATTGTTTTTTAAGGAAACGCCTTGTGCTCTGGTGTGCACATATAGGTTTTCAGCAGTGTACTTAAGGCTGGTGGACTTTGTGTGCGGGTTGGGGGGGTGCATTAGGACCCTTTAGTACACACTTAAGTGTGTCTCTCTGTATGGATGCAGTTCTTGAGGAAGTCTCCTGAGCACTGCTAGGTTGAGTCCTGTTCTAGGGGGTTTCATTAAGGCATCCTTTGGTGGGGTGGGATTTGAGCCACAATGGGCCCACGCGGCTCCAGGGGTCCACTTTGAACATGTAATAGGGCTACCTTTGATTCTTGTGAAGGATTTAATTAAAACAAGGTGATGAAATGGAAGCTTAGCAGTAAGGGGGAGCTGGCATGCCTTAGCAGCTGACTGGAGCTTTGATTATCAGTCAGGGAAGGATCAACAGCATACAGTAAATCAGCTGTATGGAAACATCTAAATCTAAATGTTGGACATCCGTAAGACATGGACTCTTTTGAAGTACTTTTGTGTCAATCATAGTGATTCTAAATTAAGGCTGACATTGAGATAAGATGCAGAAAATTTGCCTCTTACCCCTTTGTGATTATTCAGTTTTTTTTTTTTTGTAGCTGTTGTAACAGTTCTCTGTTTTTGATTAAGCCCAATTTGTTTGATCTTTTTATTCCGGCAGCTCTTGTGGTTGGATCTGCAACATGTTGTTCTGCAAGGAGATTGTCCAAAACGATTTGTCCTGCTGCCCGACCGCTTTCGATAGACCTTTAATTGATAAGAAATCTGGTTGGAACCAGCAATTAAAGCAAGCGCCTCGCCTGGAATACGAGGCCCGTTCGCGCTTTCGTGGGACAGAGAAAAGGATAACAAATGCAAAGGGAATAGGCAGATGTGGCGTGTTTATGCTTTTTCATTTCGGGACATGAATGAATTTTTCATAGCTGTTCATAAAAAATCCATCAATATTTCACCTGGGGAAGAAGGGGAAAGCTGGAGCACCTCGTGGAACGAGTTGTCACGAAAGCCCATTGAAGCAGGAGGAGAAGGCTTTGGGAGGTGAGGGGTGTTTATGCAGAACAGACTTAACATCTTTGGGAAGGCAGAGAGAAGAGCTGCCCTGTGACAGGCTGTGTATGTGTGTGTGTGTGTGTGTGTGTGTGTGTGTGTGAGGGGGGGTGTTTGTGGGTGGAGTGGGGAACACTCATAAAGTTAAATGAAAAGCATTCCTAAAGAAGCAAGCCAAAGTGACAAGTTCATTTTCACTGTGTCAATTTCACCCGCTGGCTTGTGAGCAGTTTTATTAATATATTCAATTTGAAAATTCAAATCTTTTCAGTTTTTCCATTCAATGTAGGACTGGATTGGGCATATTGAAAGAAAAGAGCTGGAAAGAATGGTTCATATGAGCACTGCAGGTGTCCTGCTGACCTCTGACCCATGACCAGATTAGTTGTGTGACTTGAAGTCCCAGGGCATGTGATTTGCATAAATTTCTGCCTGAACTACTTGATACCACCTTTGTGTAAGTCATCAAATATGTAAGTAACTGAGTGGGACACTAAATAATAAATGTGTATTGACTGAACTGGCTGTAATATTTGTCTCTGAAGGTGGATCCTATTGTTCTCAGTCTGTCCTCAACATTTAACTTACATTTGATGAGGTTGTACAAAGATATAATAGACCAAGAGCCTTGATAAACGTCAGTCATCTTGCTTCTCCACACCCACATCTTTCTATATGGAAGGAGTTCATTTAAAAACCTGCAGCACTATAATTTTTATATTTCTAAGTATTCTGCTTGAATATTTATTATAGTAATTAACATCAAATACCATGCTAATATTTATCCTAATATTTAGTTTCCGTTCTTCAAACGCTATGACAAGACATTGTCTTAATTTCATACATTATTTTTGTTTGCATTAGACTACAATGCACTGTTCTGTAAACTAGAAATATCAAATTGACATGTTATTTATATGGTGGAAATTCTGGAAATTGGACAAAATCATTACAACATCTATTTGTCTTTACAGCTGTGGATATGACCTTGATGAAAATAAGTTTTGTAAATGAAAGGACAGGCCAAAACTATGCCTTTTAAACTAGATGCAACAATGATAATTACATTACAGTGTTATTCAGAATGCTTAGGTTTTGGAGCAGCATAGTTCATTACTAAATTCCTTTCTATTCACAAAAATGTTATTAGTTCTTTGTTCTAGAAAACATGCTGTAAATAATGAAAAATAAAATTTACATCAAAGTCAAATAAATGGTTATAATTTCTGTCACCATAAAAGCAAAGCTGTCCTTGTTGGCAAAACTTAAGATTTCACACCTTTACTCGTCAGACTGGGAAAGGATTGTTTACATCAGAGATTGAGAGGTTGCTGAAATCCTTTTATCCTTCTTGTTGAGAACACCTGAATCCAGCTCTCGCCACAGCAGGCCGTGGTGTTGACATGCAGAAGCCTGATTCTTTTCAGTCCAGATTCTCTGTTCTTTCTCCCGTGTCTGGCACTGCTGGGAATAAGTAAAGATGGGTGAGTGACGATCGCAATAAGACAACGATGGGATGTTCTCCCTGCCAGGGACATGAAAGGCATGAGAGAGAGAGAGAGAGAGAGAGAGAGAGAGAAAGAGAGAGAGAGAGAGAGAGAGAGAGAGAGAGAGAGAGAGAGAATGTAGCAAAGGACCAATGAGTGATGAAGGGCCCAGACTCGGCCCGAGAGTGCTGCGAGCGGCCTTGCACGTATCCATGGAGCTGAATTGCATTGGGCTGCACTGAAGAGGGGCTGGCACAGAGCCCTGCTCCAGCATAGGAGTCTCGCCTCCTCTTTTCCTGTATGAGGGCCGCCTGTGCCAGGCACACGGTGTGGAAGCACAGACACCAGTCCTTTTTCCTTCTGTGGTTTCCTGTCTGTTACCCCTTTTCTCTTTCTCTCTGCCATGCCTCTTCACATCCTTCTGTTTCTTTATTGCTCTCTCTACACTCTCACTTTTCCTTACCCCTTCACCTTATCCCTCTGTCATTTTCCCCATCCTTCCTTTTCCCTGTCTCCTCACCCCATCCCTTCATCTCCCTCTCATCCCTCTTGTGCCCCCCCATCAATGCCAACCCCCCACCCCCCATGGCCCCAGCACTGTTCACACATCCTGACAGCATGCAGCTGTTTCTGCTCTCAGACGTATTAGCCCAAGCTCCACATTAGTGATGCTAATTCAAAAAGGTGGAAAACAATGACACTCGCCTCTTGAGTGTGAACTGGGTTGCTGCGTGTGTGTGTGTGTGTGTGTGTGTGTGTGTGTGTGTGTGTGGGGTGGGGTGGGGGGTGTCAGCGCTATGATCAAATGCCAGTAAGGCGTTGGAGGGATGGGGTGGAACACCACAATGTTCAACATCTCACGGTGGAACAACACAACACATTTACACATTTACGCTACCAGCATGCAGTTATACATATGTGGTACCATACGCAATGTCCCTGACAATTTTTTTCCCTTATCTGCTGAGGACATACCCTTGCTTTTCACCTTGTCATTGTTTTCCACTGGTGCACTCAGTAGCGGAAGGAAAAGTCTCCAGGCCACCTTCCCCGAGTCAGCAGGATTGAGAGCGATTCTCTGATAACACTTTAGGTTCCATACAGGTACGTTAATTCCCTCGTGAGCAGACAAAGGCCCAGGTTTAGGAGGGACGTCCTGTTAGCTGGTGGTCTAGGGAGTTAGACTAGGAGAAGCGTACTGGTGTAACTCCTGGTTTGGCTCCAGGTGAGGAGAAGCATGCCCTTGTACTGATGGTTCTAAAGTGTTGGCCCCCTCTGGCTGAACTCCCCCCTCACAAACAGGCAGCATCAGGGCGCCAGGTCTCATGAGTCTCACGGGAACGTGGCAGGCGTGTCGTGTAAGGCGAGAGTGACACCCGCATGTGGCAGAGTGGTGGGTCAGCAGTGTGGTGCCACTGGGCCGCAGCGACGGAGGCGGCTCGAGTTGCTGGGAAAGTGTCGACTCATGGGCACGGCATGGCGTCACGTTTTTCTGTTGCGTCTTCAAAA
>JABJVR010002462.1:0-17361 GCA_025773905.1 Chitala chitala
GTGTTGTGGCTGGACCTCATGAAGCAAATGGAGCTCACTTTTCCATGGTGTTGTGGCTGGACCTCATGAAGCAAATGAAGCTCACTTTTCCATGGTGTTGTGGCTGGATCTCATAAAGGAAACAGCATTAAAGCAGAAACCACAGCAATGTGGTTGCCCAAAATGGTATAAGGTTCTGGAAACATTACATTGCTCCAGTTTGTTCCAAGATTCCGGAAACATTAGCTCCAACATTTAAAAACATGAACTGTTGTGAATTAAACATATAACACCCAGTATACTGCGTACTTAAACCATCAGTCTGTGAACAGATGTTAGGCTACTCTGCCAGTAAACATCCGGGAAATGTGAGGCCTGTTATAGAAAGTCATTTAAATTTAATGTCTTCTGTTCTTATTAACAAACCAAGTCACATTTTAATTAAAAGAACAAAGTTCCACAAAAGTGGCAGTTTCATGGCTAGACTGAAAAAGCAGGCACCATTAACACATTCACTGTTAATTACTTCATGTTACCCGTGGTGTTGCTTCAGGGATGTGAAGTTGGAAAAACCAACTATTCGTTTAATCTGGTTTTCAAAATTATTCATCATGTGTGTATATGCTATAAATAGCGACTAAATATGTTTTAATTGTTACTTTTCGATTTCTGTTCGATGGGTGCATAACGTTGAACGGCGACAAGTTCAGAAATACAATATGTACAATTTCAAATGTTTAAATATGGATAAACCAAATGCAATTTTTGAGGAGGCATCCTATATATTTAATGTCATAATTCTTGATTTTATAAAAATGTAACAATTATCAATCGAAATGTAAGATATAACAACAACAACAACAACAATAATAATAATAATAATAATAATACTTTTCCTGCTAGTCCATGAACACAGCCGTTCATTTACTGATTGATTCAGAGCATATGTCTACAAGCAAAATGTCGGTCCATCGCAAGTAGGCGTAATTCTACCTTAATACTGTATGTTTCGCACAGATTGCCTCCAATAAGCTGGTAAGAGACCATGCAGCAAATTCAAAAAGTGTAAAATCTTATTTACAAAGGTTATTTAAATTTTATGGCAACTTTGCTGATCGCATTACATTATGGATCGCAAACACAAGTAATCTTAAATTAAATGTGTTTTAGGCCCTAAATTAACGCGATCTTGTTTCAATATTAAATAGCAGCCCTTGATTAAAACCTTTCATTACCATAAATTCAAACTGTGCGTTAAAATTTTCGCAATAGACGAGTTCAGTTGGACCGCACTGGCAATTAAGCGTCTTTATTTAAGTAGGTTAAACAGATACGTCAGCCGTGTGGAGAATTTAATTTAATAATCGGTTGGCCTTTTTTTAATTATTTAACTATCGTAATTTAAAAATAAAATGAACAAAACTAGATAATACATTTTACAAATTCAATGGATTTTTAAAGAACATAGATAAAATTATGTAAATATGCTATTTTCAGATTTGTAGATTTGACTAAAGAGACAAAAACAAAATACAGAACGTGTAACACATTTTCGTAAATTTACGAATTTTCAAATTTAAGATTGAAATCGGTGTTTGTTTATCCAAATGCCCGATTTGTTCTCGTGTATGCTCAGCTACATTACATCCTAATATCAGTATCTTGGCCGTTCACCTATATATAGGTGGAAAAAGTAACGGATCTGACTGGTACTGTGGTTTTTAAAATAATTACACCAAAATCGGGGTATGGTGTTAATGCACCTTCAACAAAGAATCTGTGCTTATCGCCAAGTGCAAATTTTTCAAATGCAGTTTATTGAAGTTGAACGATTCAGTAACACCTCTGCAAATCTTTTGTAGTGCTCTATTTTTTTAATGTCAGTGTTTGTTTTATGCATGCCATTACAAAAGGGTAAATTGTGGTTTCTAATTTCATATTTAAAGTCTTTGGTGCAATATAAAGTCTCTAGTGCATTCTCGTGTAAACTGGAATTACGCAAAAACTGTAAAACATACAAACTGAAAGCAAAATCTAAATTTCCTGTTATTTGGCAAGCGTTTTAACGAATTTGGTTTTAAATAGCACCACTGTAACCACGGTTACACGTCACACTTATGTTTGCGTTCTTTTAAAACCAGTGAAATAAAATAGTCCGACCCCGAGGTTTGTCACGAGAACAGTGCAAGAGTATTTATTATACTCATGAAATAGATAAAGATAAGATACGGCAATGATGTTACACTGGATAGGAGTTTTTAATACAATGTTTTCAAGGCTGTTTGTGTTTACATTTTTTCATTCTAAAATCTAAACGCTATAAAATTTATGACATGGAGTAACAGACATAAAAGTTGCTGAGGATGTTGGGTTCAAGTGTGTTTGCCTTAGGGAGGGGGGAGGGGGGGAGGGCTAAAAACCACCTCTAGTCTGGACAACAGTGCCAGAAAATTCCTCATCTTGCACAGACTGGCCACAGGTTTATGGTAGCACTCCTGCACAATGAATAGCTACATAGCACATAGGTCTCTAAAGGTTAATGGAGATTTTACGGGCATGGCCTACAATTATTTGACCCCTGCTCTTTCTCTCTCCCTGACTCATTACAGATCAGATCAGGGCCTTCCTGCTATTTTTAGTCTGATTCTACCTTGGAAAACACACACTCTAACTACTGTACACAGATGAGAAACTCAAACTACAGATAGCAACAGCAAACCAGCATCATAAAGGGCTTGACCATTACCCAATTAAGATTTGGTTGTGTAGACATACGTCATTTTAAACCTTGGAACAGTATGGAATATATCCTGCAGCTCCATGACAACCAAGGACTAGCACCACATCTACACAATGACACCTGAACTGCTGTCAAGCAGCAGAGCTCAACTGAGCCTAGATCAGACTGACCATCCTGTTATGGTTTAAATAAGGACATTTGGGTGGACTGAACAGGGTACAGGGATCGCTCTTCTACAGTCTCACCGCATTTGTGTTACCACTTGAGTTAAAGGATTAATCTGTAAGAGGGACCATGTTTTTTTAATCAATGTATTGTTTGTGCAAACATAGCTGACCAGGAAATGTCCCACTGTCGAGGCAGACCACATCACACATCACACACTGCCATGCCGCAAAACACTGAAAAACATCCAAAGGAAGCATGTCTTGTAAGGGCATAATTTAATCACAGTACATTCTTAAACATGACCGTTCACTCATAAGTCAGGACTCTCTTTCAGTAACACAAAACGTTTTCTGTTATCCTAGGACATGTTACATTACTCGTGACAATCACCTCAATGCATGCCGTCACACACGTTCAATAAACCATGCTCTGTTTTTCCAAGACTAAATTTGATTATATGTCTAAGGTCAGCTGTGTTCAAGGATGTTGCAGATCAGACTTTATTACTTCTTCTTCATAGAAGCTGAAGCAGATCTACCACAGTTTAATTAGATCCCAGACTCGCCATATGGAAAACAGCGGCACTGATCTGCGCATGCCTGCTGCTCCAGACACTCTGGCTGACATTTTCATCAAGGCGACAGCTCAGTGGAATGGGGCAGGAATCCCATATTTATCAAAGCAAAGGTGCAGAGACAAATGAACAGGACAAGACAGTACCTGGGCACAGGTACAGCAATGACACAAACCTGTGAGGTTTCCAAATGCATGGAGTACACTGCATCCAACTAAGTGGCCAACTTGAACCATTCCAGTAAAAAAAAAAATAATAAAATAAAAAATAAATAATAATAATAATGTACACAGATGAAGTTGGAACAGACCAAACTGTGGAGGGGACATGCGTTATGAAATTACTGACTTCAAACAACATTTTATTTTCATCTACTTTTAAATCAAGTGAAAATGAATTTATAATACCCTTTAACGTGCAGAAGTTGCTTGAGGTACCCATATCATGTAGGGACAACCGAACAAATTACGATTTATTCCTTTGTCAAAGTTATGGAGTGCTTTTGGCAGGTCTGAGACAAACCTTTAGTGTAGAAAATTCAATTTTACAAACTCTCCTGGGTGTAGCAGAGTCTTGCCAATCACATCACAACTGTGTTTCTAATGTATTCCTGGATGATGTGCAACATTACTGGGGTAGGTTGGAGACAAAAGTCAAATGCAGTCCGATGTACTCTGGCCTGGATTAACTGGCAAGGACTTGTTTGGGAGTGTTCAGCCACATGAAAGATACGTAAGCACACACTGCTCTGAAGCAGGTCAGCCAAAGAATGTGTATGTACTCCGTGTACCTCAAACAAACATGAAACCATGACAAAAGTGCAGTGTCGTTGCAGTAGAAATGGTGACCATAAAAACTTACTCAATCCACATCATTACTTATTGATGACAGCATATCAGTACAAATGTGTTTTTCATTCCAGGGCAATGGGACAGTCCTTAATCACCAATACCCAAGTCAAAGAAAACAGAAATGTGCATATATAAATGTGTCTAGGCAACTGGTAAAAAGTAGTGAACTGTGGCACGTCCTGGTAAAGGGTTTGTGATGTAAAAAATTAAAGGCTAATTGTTTCACATGTGATATGTTTTTGTTTCCTTTTCACTCATACTCTTGTCTTTAGAACAACAACAACCATGATTTAAAATCTGAATTATTCAAAACTCCTGAGAGAGTCGCTTCAAGGTCATCGACCATAGAGCGAAAAAGCACAAGTAACACAATTCCTTAAAGGAAACATGATTCACATTGTCTACTAAAAAAAAAAAAAAAGTCATATGAGCCCCCTGCCCCACTGTCCATTCCTCTTCATACTGTGCTGTGTGTGTGCTGGGTGAGTCTGGCTGGGTGGTGTAAGGGGGGGAGGGGTGGGGGTTCTGACTCCTCCCATTACTGGCCCTCCTCCTCACGCAGGAACTGGAACACGGAGGAGAAGTCCTTGCTGGCGTAACCTCGTGCACACATCATGCGATAGATCTGGTGCGCCACAGAGCCCAGTGGCACGGGGCTCTTGGTGTTTGTCGCCGTGCTCTGAGCCAGTCCCAGGTCCTGTGAGGAGACGAGGTCGTTAAGGGTTTACGCTAAAACCCAAACGCTCCGGCGTCATCTCACCGTCACACCGCACAGGACGCAGGCAGTTAAGCATCACAGACCGCTTGTCACAGGTCACTGGACAACAATTTCAAAACCAAGGTGCTGGTCGTTACTACCACAGATGGTGTGTAATCATCCCTAGAAAGGGGGCACACTAACTTGCAGTACCTACCTTCGCCATCAGGGTTGTGCCAAAGCCACCTTGATAGTTGTTTGCAGATGGTACTCCCTCCATCACGCCTGGTACGGGGTTGTACGTGTCACTGGACCAGCACCGGCCAGAGCTCATGTTCAAGATTTTAGCCAGGAGCTTGGGATCGAGACCCAACCTGCAGGTGGTTAAGAAGGACGTGATTGGGTAGCCCAGGACGGGATGAATAACAATTGTGCTGATTGCATGATTTCATATATAAAATTTCCATTAAAAAATCCATTCTATAAAAACAACGTAACATGTTTCCTTAGTAAATGCAGTAATGTAATTGCAGAGAGAGAATCCTAATTAGCTCTTCGGAAGACAAAAAAACAAAAAAAAAAAAGCACCACAAGCATTTGCAGGCCTCAGTCCTGCTACAAAATGCAAACGAGGTGGATGAAACGAAGTGCGCACCCCATTGTCATTCAAAGCCAGTGCCCGCGTAGCGCTACGCCCTGCTCAAGATTGATGCCTTGTAGGAAATCTCGTAGGCACAGGAGACGAGTATTTGAAGAGGCAGGTTTAATGGGACGCTGCTTCCAGCCTTTCAACCGCGATAAAAGGTTATTGCCGACTCCCTGTAATTTGGCAGCGAACGTGCGATTTCTTCAGCTCGCGATCCGTGCTGCGGCTCGACAGATATACGGCGATACTGTCGCTGTCAGGGTCTCTGGTCCCCAAAGCAGCTGAAAACATCTCCAGGCAGGAGAAGATGCAGATGTTTGCTAATGACGTTAGGAGCACAAGGTCATTAAATACACAAAACCACATACTGCGCATCTCTTTACACACAACTGTAACGTGGGAGCAATGAAATCAAAATGAATCGGGAAAACCAGATTGCATCTTGTCTAAATACATTTGCAAATAACTTGTACAGTGAAAATTTGTATTGACAGCAGAAACAACTACCAAACAAGTAATTGGCTGGTTCAGGTATTATTTAAAAAAGGGTGGTAATCCCTTATTTACATTTATTCATTTAGCAGACACCTTTGTTCAAAGCGCCTTACAACAAAACTGGTTCTCAGCATTTAACCCATCCCTGGGGGAGCGGTGGGCACCCATTATTCAGTGCCTCGGGAGCGAGCACTGGGGGTCTTGCCCAGGGACACACCTAGTGGATGGGGTGGGATTCGAACTGGGGGCCTGATGTTCTACCCATTGAGCCTTCGGCCGCCTTTTATTCTACCCAACATTTCATTCTACCCCACGTTACTCTACCCAGCAGTTTGTAGTTGCATCATTAATGGTAAAAAAATTAATAAATTTAAGCCATTTGCACGCCACTGAAAGCTGTCCTGAGACTAGCTACACCGTGTCAGACAGAGTCCTCTGCAGAATGCAGACACACACACACACACTGTACTTACTGCACAGTACACATGGCACTGCGCAAACTGTGTACCAAATGCAAACCCCCACGACAGAGGGCACATAACCGACCAGAGCTTGTATCTGACAGTGACTCGTACTCAGGTCTTCCTAGGACTTGACAGGAAGTGCTGAACAGACAAGGACCGTGGTTCTTAAAAATGGCTGACAGCATACAGAGAAAGTAATTCCAGTTTTGCAAACCAACTCTGCAGAGAGCAGTATCATCATCATCATCATCATCCTCCGTATTTCATGGCAACTTGTGTTTTAGATAAGCAGCAATGAAACGCGACATGAGATACAGCGAGATGAAGTGATGCCTGGTCCCTTATTACAGAGATATACAATATGCCGGCATATAGTGCTGACGTCCGTCGTGCCGCTGTCCCTCGATGACGTTTAAACATGTTATAAATTCACTTTTCCCGCTGACAACTAGGGGATTCTCTTTCAATGAAATTAAGACCTGTCCCAATTTACAGTTTCAAAATGTAGATTATGCACTTTCCCAGAAAGTCCAATTTAAAGGCAATTTAAAATTACTTAGCTTTCAAATGTCAGCGCTCATCTTTTCTTTGTATTGCCACCCAACAGGGTTAAATTTTTTTTTTTATAAATATAAAAAAAAATAAATAAATAAATTTAATCAAGTGAAAATATAACTGTTAAACTAACTCCTCAATTCAATTTTTATACATCACAACACAATCCTCCCCATTCTGAAATATAAAATTTTCTTTTGCTATATATTCTATTAATAGTGTTTCCAAATTTATACAGTAAGAGATCAGGAGCATATGTTGAAATTTAGTTTCCTCCATTAACAGGGCTCTAGTGCACTCCCAATTAGCAGCGGAATTCTTAAAGGGCAGGGGTGTATTATTTTAAGACAGCTACGCACACGTTTTTTTGTTCCGAACACCTCAACAAGTAAAGTCAAGCTAGGTGCTACTCAGTCCCTTTTAGAAACATTTTAAATCGATTTAAAAGCAATATGCAAACAACGTTTCTTTCACTGCACATGCTGAGCTGAATAGTTATCATTCATCCACCATATTATCCTTTAATTAAATGAATCACATTCAGACAAGAGACGCTAGTCTTTACAGACGGAAGAATAAAGATTCCGCCCCATACCCACTCACATGGCCTGCACGGAAAGTGCAGCGCTGTGGAAACAGCTCATCAGAAATCTACAGTGCTGCTAATGCAAAGGCCCAGCAGGATTTACAGCAGGGGATTTCTCTTAAAGATGCCAATTCCCCTCCCTCCCCCCTCTTCCTCCCCCTCCATCTGTAAGGTGTAATAAATCAGCAGTTATGCTCCCAGCCCACCTCCCCCTTGCTCCAACACGTCCGTGGTGGAAAAGAGGAGGAACCATTTCATCCACAGCCCTCCAACTGTAACACTGTTGCCGAACAAATGTGGCAAAAAAAACTTACTGCTACAGACAATCAAGGCGTGCATGTGGTAAAGAGTAAGGAAAATGCACTGTACTCAGGGAGAAAGGAGTGCCTGAAGGCATGGGGGGAAAAGGGCCGGGTCAACACGAACAGCCAATGAGATCACTCTTCTGTTGTGAGCTCAAGTAAAATGGTGGTGCAGTGAAAAGCTTTCAGTGATGCTTACAGCATTACTGCTGCTCACAGTGGTGACTGTACACTTATATCATTAGTGCTCGGTTCTGTCCAATGACATTGGGGAAAGATGGGTCTTTGTCGACAAAACAGTCACTGACATTATTGTAGGCTTTGCCCCATTAAAATAAGTAATAAAAACATCAGGCTACATAGCTTGGATGACATTAGGGTGTCGATGATCTCCTTATACACATCTTACTCAGGGCACAGCCTCGCAGTATGAGACCCTACCTGTGCCAGCACTGCCACAGCTGTGGCGACACCTACCTGATCCCAAGGTTCATGGTCTCGGCAGTCCCGATCATTCCAATCGCCAGCAGCATGTTATTGCAGATCTTTGCTGCCTGGAAGGAAAAATAAATAAATAAACACACACACACACACACACACGCACACGCACACAGCTGTAACTAGGTGTGTTCATTTATGACAACGAGACGGTAGCCTTACCTGTCCTGTGCCCACCTGCCCGCAGTACACCACATTAGATCCCATGCAGCTGAGCAGCTCCTTGGCAGCGGCAAACTCCTCCTCTGCCCCCCCCACCATGAACGTCAGCTTGCCTGAATTTGCTGCTCCCACACCTGCCGGCACAGACACACACACCTGGGCTACACTGGAGGCTCCTCATATCGCTGATCACTTACCTGCTCACCTTCTTTGTCACAATAAAACCAAAAGACTGCTGCAACCCCCCAATAGTTCAGCTTGCATTTAAAATGAATGAATGCCTTTATTGTCATTGTGTACGTGTATACAACAGAATTAATACTGCTACTCTAATGATGCATTAAAACATAAAAACTAACACAGGACACACCAATAAATAAAATTTAAAAATGATCAAATAAAACAATAGTGCAAGAATGGCAGCATGATGATACTGGTAGCTCTATTTAGGTAGCTTGAGGTGGCAAGATGTGGGTGAAATGAGTTTCCTCCGCAGGGTGGCCGGGCACACCCTTAGAGATAGGGTGAGGAGCTCAGTCACCAGGGAGGAGCTCGGAGTAGAACTGCTGCTCCTCCACATTGAGAGGAACCAGTTGAGGTGGCTTGGGCATCTGTTTCGGATGCCTTTGGGACGCCTCCCTGGGGAGTATGTCTCTCGACTGGCCTGGGAACACCTCAGCGTCCCCTGGAAGAGCTGGAGTAGAGGAGCTGGGGAGAGGGAAGTCTGGGTGTCCCTTCTTACACTGCTGCACCCGCGACCCGGCCCCAGATAAGCGGCAGAAAATGGATGGATGAATGGATGGAGGTGGCGAGATCCTCCAAGGAGGGTAGCAGGCAGCCAGTGATCTTTTCAGTTGTACTGGTTATCCTGCGAGTGAAATTTTCCACTGTATAGGATCTATCACTTTAACTTTTTATATCACCTTGGACTTGTCAAAACACAAGGACACATAATCGCCTTAATTATTAAAGAATGTGCACCTTATTACAAACAATAAGTCTTCCAATAAGTCTTCCAACTCTTTTGGTCCTGTCCTCTAGGTTCATTTATACAATAAAGAGAAACAAATCAAAACCTGGGTTTGTTAGTATAACAGAGGTGAATCTGCCCGGATTCAAACTTGGGACCTCATAGAATGCTCAAAGTTACCAGACAAGAGCATCAGCCCGCTGAGCTGAAGACCCAAGGCCCTCGCTCCGGGGACTAATCAGACTCTTGTCATAACAACTGGAGGTTTCAACCATAGTAGTTCGTACTCTACTACATCAGCAACTGTGACCTGAAAGGAAAAAAAAGAAAAGAAAAGAAAAGAAAAAATTCTTAATAATTTTGTTTGCCACTGAGGGGAAACCAGAGGGAAATTTTAAACAGAAAAAACTCAGCTTTCAAAATAAAGGAACAAATTGTATGAAAATCCCACGAGTGGCTTCATAACCGCATACCAGAAACACAAGATGCTTATCAAGATGCTACAAGATGCTTATCAAGTCATGTCATATCTGGCAGTTCTGTACAGAATCTTCAAAATAAAAATGGTTTAATTTGCAGGTCTGGTGGGAAAGAGTTGGAACAAGCATCAGCGTGTCTTTAAACAAAGGCAACGCGGCACGGTCCTACAAGTTACCCCTGAGGAGCGGTTCAAGAACACAACGTAGACGCCAAGTCCATATCGATGAGAAAATGTTTCTGCCAAGTCAAGCAAAAGCAAAACATGCATCGGGGTGATGCAGGCTGGCTGTGTGGGAGAAAGTCCAAAGGTCTGTGAAAGCTGGTGTGAAATCTTCACTGAAGTATGGAAAAAAACCAGACGGTTTAAAAAAAAAACAATTCATAAAAATCTCAAAATGCAGCACTATGTATAGCCAATAAACCCCCCTCCCCAACGGGTGACATTCTTGTTCCTGATGAAATCTAAACAACACCCACACGAGGCACACTACAGTGGGGAAATATGTAAATATCGGCACATGTAAGTTAGGTGTACATCTTCTGTCCGGTAGCTGATGAAGCAACTCATCATCGCTGTACAGAAAGTGTGCAGGCGGCGTCCGGCACAGCGGCCACACTCACGGGAGGAATGCACGTTGGCAGCTACAGTGGCACCACTCTGACCTTGACATTCCCTGTGCCACCCACAACAAGTAGTGCCAACTTCGCATTTTGCACATTTTTTTTGTGTACGCAAAAAAGGCTGCAAAAACACTGAAGAGTTTCCAGCAACTAGACTACCTGCATCAAACTGTATCAAAATTAAGGTTGGTTACCATAGTTACATGTTCTATATAGGTGTGCTAAAGGCTTTACCCAGCTGTACAGTGAATAATTTATTCCTGTTCAAGTCTGACACTTAGGCATTAGGTCTACCAAGACAAGACAGCCATGATGTCTAATCATTTCTGTCAGTATGCTTAAAATTTATAATAATGGCTCTGGAGTTCTCGTCTGTCGTGACATTCTACCGTGCTCCTTTTTTCTGCAAGCATAAAATTTTAATACGTCATAAACACAATTACTAGCAATAACTCATTATTACTACTCGTCACCCAACCACTGACAGACAGGAGGGGATATATTCCATGAACGTGTCCTCATTACGAATGCAACGGCAAAATCTTGCTCGCTTTCACCTTCTCTCACATCCCAAAACTCAAGACAGCGACTCGCATTCCGTTACAAACACATCAAGACACACTCCTGACCACATGTGCCCAAACCCAGCAGTTAGACAAATATAAAATGCTGTCTATTCAATAACTCAAAAATACACACAATATTCAGTTTATAAGAATCTCGTAATACTGCTGTGCTACGAAAATTAAGTTCAGTGCCAACAAGTGAGAACAGAGTTGTGCAAAAAAAAAAAAAAAAAACAAAAAGGCTGAAATGAACACACCACCAAGCTATTACACAAATCTCTAATATCACCACTGACATCAGCCACATTACCGTTAAAATGTAATGAGAACAGCACTATTATGAAAAAGTGAGGGATAACAACAACTATTTGGCAGTGAGGAGAAGGAAAAGAAAGGGTGTTATCCATCCTCACTTCTTAGCTGAACGTAAAGGCACCCGAGAAAGACACGGGAGTGGGTGAGAGTGTCTGGTGCTGCTCACACTCATGTGAGGACACCGCGCGCACTCCGGGTTTTACGAGCAGCTCAGAATGGGACAGCGAAGGCGCACTTCGCAGGCTACCAGCGAGAGAGCGCCTGGCCTGATTTATCGTCGGGCAAGATCAGAAACGAGCAGTCCACTCCGCCCGCTTCCCAGCCAGACCTCGCCGACACTTTTGATGAATGATGCTGAGCAGAATTAGCTCCTGGGTTTTCCCTGTTCTCTTCTTCAATTCCTGCTTGGCAAAAAGCAGATAGGATAATATGCTAATTAAAAGGTAGATCTGTTTGGGGGGGGAGAGAAGGAATGAAGGCAGAGGAGAGGGATACAGTTACGTTAAAACACATTCTTGTCATGGTATGTAATTGTGTATAACCTGATCCTGACTTCCTCAAAACCATCGTCTCAAAGCAAACACCGCTGATAGCAGTAAAGCAAAAATAGAAAGTGTACACAGCGATAGTATGACAGAAAATGAATGTATCTGAACGCGGCACATGACAAAAAAGAGCTCTCAGCATGATTTACTTCAGAGGGTACGTGCCACTACGTTGCAGCCCTTACGCGCGATCAGAAGGCCAAGCGCACGCGCACGCCCCTATCCACATCCCACCCAGTGAACGCATGGCACCCGAGATCAGCACGCATCCCATCTGTATACAGCAACCCTGGAAGCTCAGAGGCTTTCTAACAACAGACCGGAATTGGGCTGGTTGACAAATCTTGCAATAAATCACAGTTGTCCCTGAAGGCACGCGTTAAATTCAAATGCAACAGAAACATGGTAAATATGCATGTCTGCAGACTTACAAAATCTCTACCCTATACTGAACTGTTTCACTATGCAACTTGAGGTATCTAAATTATTTCAGAAGACAGAAGAATCTATAACCTTGAGGGGTGGAGGTGAGAAAATGATTAAGTGCATCAATTAAAACCCTTGTTCAGTACATGTAGGAGGGCCTTTCAGGCAGCTGGTTGTACAGCATACGATGCCGTTAGCACCTGGCATGGTGTTACTCCATCTGCACTCACGGTGCTTTACACCAAGGTCTCAATTCTCATCCTTTTCCAACCAGCTACAGAACTCTTCACATACCTTAATTTAGACCCTTTCATTAAATTTCCATTGTCGCTTTTGGAACACAGTGCTGCAACGCAAAGCCTTCGACCTGATTTAATATTTACAAATCACTAAGCGCAATAAATCAGGACCCCGAAGCGAGATCAGAGCTCCACCGCAGTCTCAGAATAACTGCGGCTTCTCCTCGAGTTACAGTTTAATTACACACCTAAACTGCCACTATAACATGATAGTGTAATCCACTTTCGCAAGCTGACAGATCAACCCGCCGTCATTCTGAAAACAGTTAAAGTTTCACCAGACAAAAACTGCACAAAGCTTATATTTAAACAGTGGTTCACCAAAATCGGTAGCTACACCATGACAGGGACACACCCCTGCTCCTGGTCTCAGCTCTGTGTGTGTGTGTGTGTGTGTGTGTGTGTGTGTGTGTGTGTACACACGTGTGGTTCTTGCTGTAAGTATCATGACAAACAAATAAGGAACACTCATTGCTATGGTTACGCCTGACCTTAGCAACCTGTCACATAGAAGCAGGAAATAATATGATGTATGTTGGCGGTCCCACCTGGACCTGGACAGCGTAACTCCACACCTCATGCTTTTGCATCGCCACCTCCTGCTTTTGCATCGCCACCTCCTGGTGTGAAAGGTCCAGGTCACCTGCACCTACTCTCGACTCGCGTGCAAACCAGCGATATGGTTTGCGTGCACGGTTAACTTGCCGCTGTGAGCGCTTCGGCACAAGCTGTTCCACGTCACAGTTCAGCAGCGACCTGCCGCACTAGCCTCCTGACAGCCACGCAAAGCCACTCTAATACAGAGCTCCGCACACAATGTTAAAATATCGTGGCCCATGTCTGCTCCAGTATGAAATAATTTTTCTTCACTTTTTCAAAAAATTGGTTGGATGCAAATACACCCACAATTGTAAAGTGTCCTAGTATCCACTGTGTTGTGATAACAAAGCTAGATGATTAACACACAGACACACACACAGACCTCAAAGAAGCTTGGAGGTCAAGATTTTTATAGCTTCTATAACCCTTGACCTCCACCATGCCAAGTTCAATGTGGGGCTGGCAGGGGGAGGTTAGACTTCAAATATATCTCCCCAATATCCCATCTCACCTAAAGGGGAGTCCAGAAGGACAGAGAAGAAGAGATGAGTAAATCATTATCCATCTCCTACACTAGGCTGTAAAGCAGGTTTATTTTAACATGATGAAAGTGGGTCTCATGGCTGAAAGGCTGGGTTCACAGAGCCATCAGGCACTTTGTGCCAGCAAATGAGATGGCCATCAGGAGATAAGCAGTGTGTGTGTGTGTGTGTGTGTGTGTGTGTGTGTGTGTGTGTGTGTGTGTGTGTGTGACAGAGAGAGGACAAGCATGTGTCTGCATGTGTGCGTGAACGCATTCGCATGCAACTTCCCCAAACATGGCTGCAACCATCCACAAAAGAGCTTATAAGAGCACTGAGTAAAGATAGAGGTAGAGGCAGCGTGTGTGTGTGTGTGTATATATATACGAGTGCATGTGTGTCAGGTTAGAACTGCAGGCCCGCCTGTAATTGCCTGGGTGAAAGAGTGGTTTACTGCCCTGTGTCTGCGTCTCAAGGCGAAAGCTGTTATCTGCCTTCTCCCCTACACTCAATGTCAGCTCTAGTGCTGTAAAGACAGAAGTATTTCCCCTTTATGGCCCTTTATCTACATGAAAGCGAGGGAGGCAGGATATGCCACTAAGCCACTTCATACACATGAAAGGCAGTGACAGGGATACAATACGTCATTTCAACTCAGAGCCATTAAGAAGAACTGAGGGGCACTCCTGTGCATCGTCAGAGATGTCATGCGTGTCCCGCTACACGCAGCCCACCCAGTGCACACTGACAGGCTGACCTGGGAAAGCCAGCGTAGCACACGCAGCATACCTGCCGTACAATATCCGTTTATTAAAATGCTGTTCGGGCAGGACAAAAACCATCAGTCCGATTCATTTCAGCTTTCAGCTGCAGCTTTACACATTCCCTGCTGTTTGACGGCAATATTTTCAGTAACCAAATTATGAAATGTTGAGACATTTTTAAAGAATCAAACAAAAACAAGGTTAACATGCATGTATGTACAAGTAAGATCTTCGTTAACTAAACTAATCCATAACTCTACACCTTAAAAAAGGAAAAGCAGAAATTGTAAGGAGAATTCAAACGCAGTGCCGTAACATATGCAGTTATATTTTAATTAAGAACAAAAGGCAGCTCTGCTAACCTTCTTTAAGCCATCATACAGCACATGTTTAACAAGAAAATGTGCACTTCAGAGGCGATCCACCTAAAGGCTTAAGAGTGTCTGCACATAATCTTACCCCCCGAAACTGGAGCATCCATGAACACAGCCCCCATTCTCTCTGCAGCGGCAGCCATCTCCTTGGAAACCGCAGGATCTATGGTGCTGGAGTCAATGAGCAAAGAACCTTTTTTGACCTTCCTGCAAGGAAGAGGACACATTGTGAAGGAACGTATCCACTGCTGAACTTCAAGCAGCACTCAGAGCGTCGTCTAGAAACGTGTTAGTGTTTAACTCTGGCCACCTATTTCCTAGCGTGCGCACACACACACGCACACACGCACACGCACGCACACGCACACGCACGCACACGCACACGCACGCACACGCACACAACATCACAGGTTGACAATTGAGAAAATTATTTACTGTGGACTCTTTATATACATTTATAACTGCAGTAACATCACGGAAAAGGCCAGTTACTTTGCAGCTGAGAAAATATAAAAAAAAAAAAAAAATTGTAAATAAGGTATGTTGTTGACCTGAGAATTAAGAACTGAGCATGACTGACTTAAATGACAAAAACTGTTCTTAACTGGTACAAAATGGCTAGTTGCACATGTCAACTGGGGTACAAAACTACTAGGAATACATGACATCTGGAACATTAATATAACAAATGCATAAATTAAATGATGACACAGAAGATGATACAGCTGAAACACACAAGTATAATTTTAATTTAATTTTTTATAAATTGCTACTATGAATAGTGCTCTTCCCGGAACAGCTGAGCTGAACAACAGGTAGGTGTGGAACAAAATTCTCATGCATTTCCGCAGCCTACCCGGAACAACTGTCAATACATTTCAGCACTAAAGGAACACAGCAATAGATACTGACGTGGTTATAGAAAGGGAATAAAGTAGCATCGTCTACAGTCATTTGGATACATACAACACACAGTACGTTATCAGCATGCAAAAGAAATGGATTTGACATGGAAATAACATCTGGATAATCGTTATGCCACACGTGGGTGTGGACCATACTAGACAAACGGTTGACTTTTGGCAACTGAACCATTTCTGGTTCCGTGTATGCCAACTTTCTTAGGCAGTAACCTTCAAAAGCATGCTGCAAAACAGCTTACTGGACTGTTAACACTAAACTGAAACTTTCAAGATCAGTCAGTTCTACAGCTCTTGCCCCTCTTAAAGTCTGTTTACCACACATATCCTGCACACACATGCACACCCAACTTTATTCAAAACAATGATCCATGTTTATTTTATGAAGTTCGTTTCCCTATTGCCCCAAACACCTATTTTAATCACTGCATAAATCCACATAAACCATTACCATTAATGCCTTTGCAGTTTTTTGTACAGTAACATAAACATCACAGGTTTGAAACTGCCTTAGCAGCAACCAGCACAGCATAGCACACTGACATTTACTTGCTTGACTAAATCTACAGAAAAGAATAATTCTGCAAATGAAAGACTTGATTTGGTAAAATCTGCATAATCTCCTGAAAAAATATATTTACACGAGATCAAAGCTGTCCTAATTTAGTGTGATGTGGAGTATGACAGCACTGCCCCTACTACACACCTACCTCCCTCGTTGTTTATCTGGCTGCTGGACATCATTGTAACTCTGTAACTTGGTGTGGTCTGGTGAAGGGGTAACACACACACACTCACTTGAGAATCCCACTCGGGCCGGTGTACACCTCGAAGACATTGGGACTGGACGGCAGCATTGTGATGATGCGGTCAGCCTTATCTGCCACCTCTGCAGGGGAGTCCAGGATCTGGGAAGACAACCACCATGTTGCTCCAGTATCGCAATTTGGCCAATCCACTCCCTGACAAACTGAACTCTGTGGAATGTCTTATAAAACCACAGCTCTGTCCACAAACCATCAGCACATTGGCAACTTCTAAAGTACAAGAATCTGAGCAATTACAAATGGTGTAACGATCTAAAAATAAATTTAAAAACCAGCTTTGTTCCCACAATGTTTTTAATGATTTATTATTTTATTGTTACGAGGCCGGGGGGGGGGGGGGGGGGGGGGGGGGGGGGGGGGGGGGGCAGCGAAAAGGAGGATAGAGGTAGCGAGAGAGAAGTGAAGAGAGCTAAGAA
>JABJVR010002463.1:0-17360 GCA_025773905.1 Chitala chitala
GGTAAGTTGGCCACACACACACACACACACACACACACACACACACACACACACACACACACACACACAAAAAGCACACTAGACAGAAAAGAAAGTTTTATTGGGTCAGAATAAAAACACATATAAACACATCTACAAATGATCCAACGTTGCTATAAGTGGAGCGTATGTGTGAATGGACAGGTGTAGATAGGTGAGAGGTGGAGGACTGACCAATGGAGATGCTTGTCAGCCAACTTTTAGAACACGCAGCTGCAATCCCTGCTAAAACTAAGACTAAAGACAGCACTGTCCCAGCTGAAGTCCTCAGCATTATAATACTGAACAGTAATAACTTCAGGATGCTGATATACGATTACACAGAAGAGCACATCATTGGGGAAATGTGTGGGTTGCATATTATGATATGTGAACAGGCAGATTCATTTAGGTCCTACAACAGTGTGTCTCCAATAGCTGATTGGCTGCTTTAGAACCCCATATTGTGGACAGTTAGAATTCTGACAAATGTTCAGTACCTGGGATCCCTTTGCCTTTAATGGTTTTGGCGATGACAGCGATGGGTTGGTGTCGAGGCTGACAAAGAACTTTGCAAAGCTCCTCCACACTGTGACCATCCACTATGACAGCATTCCAACTGGAGAAGAGCAGTGAAGGAAATCAAGGCTATGATGATACTCACCTTTCCATGACATCGTTACTGCTGTAAAAACCTCACCTGGCCTCGACATTATTACATCTGTAAAATCAAATTGAACTGACACCAACAGGATTATGACAGTTACATTAGACTCAACTGGCCTGAAGGTTCATTATAACATGCAGTCGGCAAGAGTCGGACACGACTGAACGGATAACATTGGTACCCTCATCCCTACACAATAAGTAAGGAAAAATTAATTGGGTTTGTCCACACAGGCAAAGGTATAAAACACATGTATTGTTTATACAAATGCTCAGAAGCTGTCCAACTTGACAGACATACTTAACACATCCCAACTCCCAAAGATGCACACACAGCAATAGAATCACACACCCAAAGGCCTCGCAACGTCTCTGGTACTTCTCCACGTGGTGCTGCAAGGGTGTCGGGTCACTCTGACCCAGCCGGTTGATGTCCAGAATGGCAACTAGGTTGTCCAGCTGGTAGAACGAAGCGAAGGCCATGGCTTCCCACACCGCCCCTTCGGACAGCTCTCCATCTCCCAGCAGGCAGTACACACAGTAGCTACAGCGGTAGGAAGTAGTTGGGGTATGTGGGGAGTCACAAATGAGGGGAGCCAATCAGCTCTCACTCCTGCATCCCAATCAGCCCAGCGATGCCAACACCTTTTTGTCAACCTTTTGTCACAAACTGATACTTTCTTACTGACGGCCAACAGAAATGAGAGGAAATCCAGTTTTTTTAACTTTTAGATGGAACAAATGTCCTGTAAGAGCAAATAAAAAGCAATGTGTAACAGAGCAAAGCCCACCGCTATACCCTGGGACTCTAGTCTCAAAGCAACAATGACTGAGGATCTTACATTGGCCTCTCGCTGCCCCTGAAGGGCCCTACTGACAGTACAGAACGCAAACAGAGGCAACGGCCTAAAATTATGGTCCTGAATGAAGACACAGCTCTGTTCCCTCCCCGTGCTATCATGCCACCTCACACCTAATAGATCATGACAGCTTTCCAGTCAAACAGACACGTTTTATCAAAGTGAGAAGATTGGCCAAGACAACACATATTATGGACTGCATTCCAGCTCTGGGCGAAGAAAGGAATTCCACAATCCTTTCCGTTGCATCTGCTCTAGCTCCTTCATAAAATCTTCACATTGCATTAATTATGCTTCAGGTACTGCGTACATACACGTACACACGTACACACGTACACACACACACACACACACACACAATTATAGACAAGTATGCACAATCACCTCATCTACTGCCTACATCTACTTTTTAAAAATATCTGGACTTTCTAACAGTAATAATATTGCAGCAATTTGTCATTCATATTTCTACATATCCATACAAATGAATTCCGAATGGCATATTGTAAACACACGTCAAGTTCCAAATCAAAACTGGCTGAAGACTCAGATCTGGATTCCTGTAATGCCAGTTGCAGCCTGTTATATGGTCTATGGAGTGAGATGCCTGTTTGATACTTGTGGTCCTTCATTCTACAGCTGACCTTAGATCTACCAAAAGCCAGGATAGATTTAAACAGTAATAACAGGTTTCTTCAGACAACACATGATTTCATTTCCTGTACTCTGTACAACGTAATAGTAGCTAAAACGAAATTCTCACTAAATCCTCCACACTCACTAGCATATTTTCGTAGATCTAAAAGCAAAAATAGACTGTGTATTTTTTCATGACTGGTGTACAAAAACCAAGCTGCAACATTTTCAGCCAAGTTTGTTTTCACCACTGATGGTAGTGTTAGGTTGCAGTGCGTCCCTGTGACAAAAGATGCAAACACCAGTGCAGTGAAACACATCCTCCTGACATTTCTCAGGGTTCAGGCTTGTACATGTGTAAAAACTAAGTGGAGATATTAAAGCAGGAAATTTCAGTGGAAACCCCGCAAATTTATTGGGTGGGTTAGGATTAGGGTTAGGGCTGACAGAACTTTGATCTTCTAATAACTCCTATTAACTTTGACACAAAGGTAATATTAACTAAGGAAGGGCAATGGGCAGACTATGACACAATGCGACTGGTAGGATTTCTCGCTGATGTGAAAACATTAAGGTAAAAGGGAGAACATTGGAATTTCCAGAGCAGAAAAAAATTGAAGTTCCCAAAAGCAGCACAGGTCCCTGAGTCACCTCTCTGAGGCACTGCAGTTCTGCAGCACGTCACAGACCTAAGGGACAGAACACTGTGGACAGGGGCCTGGACTAACACAGGATAGTTGCCCCTCCTCCCCCACAGACACACACACACACACACACACACACACACACAAAATTGTATCAGCTCCGTGAGACACGTGAGTGACGCGTGTAAAAAATGCGGCTAAAAACGCTTCCAGTGTGGGTTGGCTGTAACGCAAGGGGTAAACAAACACAGGCACAAGGAGAACATCCAGACACAAGACCTACAGAAGTAACCCAACATTACTCAACATGTCATTCCATGTCTTACTGGCTTAAACACACATACTGCTTTCAATATGTTGTACGTTTCTGCAATATAATGATCTTTCAAACTGCCTACTGAAATATAACTTTTTTGGTTAATTCAGTTCTATTTTGATGGCAGTGCCCTGCTGCAAGGGGAACAGGCTATGACTGACTCTAGTTCATGATAATTAGAGCAGAAGAATTCAGTGAACAGAAAAGTCAGAACATCATAAAGGCATTCAAAGGCAGTCAGCCACATTGTGCATGTGATGTCAGATGCAAAATTTTACAGATATGACTACAATGTGTTATATATGATATATATACACAATATATATACAGTATACTGCACATATATATACAATATACATAAACAGTATACTGTACTTATCCATCCAATATACTGTTTATTTACACTACACACATGTACACACACACAGTTTTACGCCTGTGAAGTAATTTGCTTACAAGCTTTGATTTTAAAGTAAATGACTATTAATTAAAAACAAAGTCACGCTCACATAAAGCATTCCAGAAAAATCCAAGCTTTTGTGACAGAATACCCACAAAACAGTCTAGAATCAGCTTCTGTAAAAGCATGCAGCTAACTAACAGGAGATTATACCAAATGAATATGGGCATTGTTACAACCACCTTTCTTCATTTAAGATGAACAGGAAGTCAGCTCAATGAGCCATTGAAAGACGTCAGTCCTCCAAGTGTTGAGTATGTAGTCTTTAACTCTGCTGTGAGCCCTCAACTGCAAATATGCAGCATTTTCTACAACAGCGTTGGGTGTGTTTGTCTGGACTCCATGGTGGGCTCTTACCTGGCCTTGTCAAAGTATTTGCCTGTGTACGCCATCCCACAAGCAGCTCCCAGTCCCTGACCCAGAGACCCTGTGGCAATATCCACAAACTGCTGCCTCTGCAATAACACACAGTACAAGTTTTTCTCATGCAATTTACATAATCTTTCTCTTCCTTCATTTAAAATGTCACCACTGACACAATATGGAAAATAAAGTGGTAACTATGTAATATTTATATTCTCTGCAAGTACCGTAGTATTTTTTTTCTTGGTTAAAAAAATAAACATTGTTTAACTGCAGAGGGTTGAAAGTTGAGCCCGCACTGTTACTTGCGTCTAGGACGAAAGCGGGCCAAAGAAAAGGTTTCCCCTTTGCAAGTGATAGACAGCCAGTTTGACTGTTTGACTTGACAGTTTCTGTGCTGCTGACACAAACCTGCTGGCACTGAATAAACTTAACATGAAAATGGACCCAGGTACAGTTGGAAGACTGCTATAACAGGGAGCTCACTGGGGCTGACACAAGTATTGGCAGAGGTATGGTAGGGAAGGAGTTCTTTATTAGCCTGAACTGGGCTAAAGGGAGAACAGTAGAGAAAATTTAACCACAACACAGGCACCACTAGGACAGAAACACAAAGAACTGTAGCAGGCATGCTATGGGTTGGGGGGGTTATCTCGTGGAAATGCTCACAGGGATGGGGTGTCCTTCCAGGATGGAGTCTATCTTACGCAGGTTGAGCAGCTCGTTCTCCTTGAGGTACCCTGCCTCAGCCCAGACAGCGTAGAGCACCGGTGCAGCATGGCCCTATCAAGGAGGGAGCAGAAACATCTGTCACGCTGTATTGTAAAGTGTCACCATAACAACACTCACTGCTATGCAGGACAAAGATAGTTAGGATTTATCTTAAGAGAAAAGAGAAGGACACTGTACATATGTACGTTAACTGGCTATAATTTTATTGGAAAAATAAGATACGGGTAGATATTATGAAATTATAATGCGAACCAATGGAATTGGCAGCACCGGGAGAGACTTGCCTTCGACAGAATAAATCGATCATTGTTTGGGTTCCTGGGGTCTTCAGGTCTGTACTTCATTGTGTGGAAGAACAACACGGACATGATCTCTGCCACGCTGCAGCATGACGTGGGGTGTCTGTGTTCCACATGCAGAAAGCACTCAAAATCAAGTAACATACGCGCTCGCACGCACGCACGCACGCACGCACGCACGCACTACACACCCGCGAGCACACACTTAGTAAAAGGCGTGCATGTTCTGCAGAAATTGTATGTTAATCAGAAGCAGAATATGCATACACAAAATACTTTAAAACAGAAACCCTCAAATCCTTCAAAAGTGAAGAAAAATAGACTGAAAAGCAAATTTAAGGAAACAAACTATTACAAGTATACATTTGAAATTTCAGTAAAAGGATTGTTTTTCTAAATCAGCAATGTATTTTAACTTCAATGGATTCTTAGAACTCCGTGAACAGCACAAATTAAATATATTTAATATACGGCCACCCGCAACCCTTAACAGGATGAATGAATGAATATAGGGCCATAAACGTAAAACACTGATTAGGGGATTTGTTGCCAAAATTTCAATTTCACAGTCAAAAAATAAAACCTGGTCTTTAAAATTGTTCTATCGAGATATTAATTTAACATGCTGACAACTAAAAATTAAATGATTCAATCAAACGACATTCTGGCTTTTAATTTTGACAAGTTTTCATATTTACCTTTTATACATCTATCGATTTCCGATCTAAACCAAATACTCAGTTCCACCTCAGGACATCAGTTTTGTATCGTTCTAATCCAAATTCAACATCGATACCAGCACGCTGAACAGTAAATTTACCAGTTACGTACCATGCATTTTTAAACATGCCTAAAATACAAATTCCTATTATATTACTGCGCAACGCACCTAAATAATAAATTACAAGATGCAAAATAAAAAAACCAGCACTGGACAGAGTAAAACAAATTTAACACCAGCACTCAATTAATAAACAGTCGAATTTCATCCACATTTAATACAGAGAGAGCGTTTTGATGTAAAATGGTATATAAATTATAAATTCTTTAATTAGGTGGAATAAAAACTGTTACTTGAATAATACACACTCACACACACACACACACACACACACTACTGTAACCGGTTTTCGCAGCATCACGTTACCCGCTGCCCGCAGCAGTAGTTGCCTTGATGGAGTTTATCCTGAGTCTGCTGGCGATGTTCCTCAGCGCCTGTAAGGTTTGCTGGTCGGGTTTATGGTAATCCTCCATGAATACAATCAAAAGCAACACAGCCTTAAAAAGCCAAGTACAAAAAAACTACTCGCCTACTGTAAATACTTGGATTAAATAAAACACCGTGATGGACTGTTTCTAGGAGTAAGGGAGAAGTAACAAAGTGACAAGTATAAGGTAAACAGAGCAATGCTGCACTCCAGCACAGTGTGTGTGAGTGTGTGTGTGTGTGTGAGAGAGAGAAAGAGAAAGAGAGAGGGGGAAAAGTGCGCTGATTCGTACTCATACACTGAGAGCAGGGGGAGGAGCTGACATAACTCAACACAATAGGTTTCGGCTCATCTGTCTAAACGAATAAACAAATTTCACTAACACTGATTCTTCGTGCCTTTCACCATATTTGACGGTTGCTCCTGGGGGAGACAGTAGACGTTGAGTTTTTAATGTAATGTGTTTTCACACGTCCAGGAATGTCACATCACTATGAATAAACACTAAGGTGTACAGTGATGCTGTAATAATAGATGCTGTTGTCTGGATTATATTAAACACTGGGAATTTATGAAGAAAATGACTGCTTGTTTCAAATCATTCACATGTACAGTTTTTCTATACACACTTGTTTTTTTAATGTAGGCCTACTGTGTTAGCACCTATTATGGCCTATAGTTCTTATCTCAATACCTTAGTTAAATTACCAGTAAACTTCATAGTAATTTACAGCATGTAAAAGAATTTGTTGATTCTTTTCTGAAGTATTTTTTTGGATACAAAGTCAAGGTCCTGTCTAGTCTTTTAAATGAGCTAACATCATTTTAATTACTCCATGTGTCTAATCACCAGAGTTGAATACACATATAAATGTAATTCTGATTCATCCCCATATATCTGTACCGCAGCAACCGGTATTGCCTAGCAACCATATGTAAATACTCAAAAATTTTTGTTGGTTGGACTGAGTTTGGGACAAGCCATACACACATATTACAAAACCATGCATACAAACTTTAGACACGCTATAGTAATTTAAAGAACCATGGTAGTTGTGTACTTTTTTCATAAGAAGGAAAAGGAACTATCTTCAAGAAAATCTTTTATACATTATCCAAAAGAACAAAGGAAACACTGTTTCCACAGATTGGTGGTGGTGCTATGAACTGCTTCTTGCTTTGAGGACTTCATCGCTGTCCACATCTCGAAAGCAACTGAAGACTCGTCTCTTCAGGGAACACCTCAGCTCTGTTTTACAGTTTCCTGTTTATATGTTGTCTTTATACCTTGTGTTAGTACTAATTTAACTTTTTGTCTTTTAGTTGATTCACACTGCCTTGCTAAAGATAATCTTCTGCACTTTTAAATATAGGACAGAATTTACTGTTAGCTGGATTCTCAGGTATTGTCGACCTCGTTTTACTATACATGTACTATTACTCATTTGTAGGTGGCTTTGGACAAAAGTCTGCTAAAAGTCTGCTAGTCTGTCTGCTAAATGAACAAATTAAATGTAAATGATAGAGCTATATGTTAATTTTTTATTAAAGTTGCATCTAAACTTACATCTTAATCTTGCAGTATCGTGGTAAACCCTAAGAGTTTTTGCATGTAAAATCACAACAAAATGGTTGATTCATGTCACTGAGCTGAAGAATTTGGTTCTATCTGCAAAACAACAAAAAAAATTATCCCCTCGAATCAATTAGTCAAACCTGTTAGTGCATTTATTATTAGGAAAGTTTTTGAAGTACAGAAAATGTTTGAGAAAGTCATATAGCATAATTTGAAAAGGTGAGAAACAGTGCATAATAGTTTAAGATTTTGCTTTAAAGATGTTCAACAGTTTTTTTAAATCTGTAACATTTCATGATTATTTTACGGTTATGCATTTTAGATTGTACTAAAAATCCTTTAAATTTCACATCTAACGTGATTGTTTATGAATCATATAGACAAAAAATCTGACATGTCATTAAACGTATTGCATGGATGACAGTATTCTTGGAAGTACAAAAGAAGAGAAGAGCAGCTCTCACCATTACAAGCAAATGAGTTTTCTTAAGCGAGGGTTTTACAAATTAAGTACAGAACTGTGTGAAGATCGGATTGTAGCTGCCTAAAGGAAAACGAATATTAACGCCATATAATTATGCGTGTTGCTTAATCAGCTGTGTGGTTTGTTCGGGGTGTTTTCATGCTTTTGAAAGGTTTGGAGAACCAAAGCCCGCCTGCCAATGAACGTTACCAAGCAGGATTACATTTGCAAAACGTTAATATGGATCTTTGCGATCGGGACTTCAGGCCTGAGACATTTCTTCCCATAATTAAAAACGTTTGGCACCAGCACTACAAAATGCACTCGGAAAATTGGCAAAATAAGCACCTTGGTAAGTGTTTAATACCAAGACATTCATGCACCTTAATTAAACATTACCCATAATTTTGCATAGTTGCTGTAAGTGCAATAAGCACTAGAAGGTATCCGTTCGGAAATTGATGCCATTACATTGTTCTAATTTTATTGTCAATTTCCTACTTACACACAAATATAATAACCACATATTTGTATGAGGACTTAATTTCTTTTGTAACCACAAAAAACCCAACATAGAAAGATCAGACTATAATTATGCATTCATTTTTCATGGTGGGGGGGCAAAGCTGACCATATTTTTGTTCGTCAGGTGGACGCAGTAACATGTACGTGTATGTAACATTAAA
The DNA here is from genome assembly GCA_025773905.1 of Chitala chitala. NCBI lineage: Eukaryota > Metazoa > Chordata > Actinopteri > Osteoglossiformes > Notopteridae > Chitala > Chitala chitala. The sequence continues at coordinate 8,928 of JABJVR010002463.1, forward strand.
GTAACAGATATATAACAGTACATTTATGTAACATTTGGAATACTTGGTAGAAACTAAACTTGAAAAAGCATTTACAGTTGACTGCCCGAACAGAGGTCTTTAGCGACATCTTGTGGAAGCCATTAAACTCACCTATTTAGCCACAAGTTACAAAACGGAGCTGGAAAGAATGACGCAGCGGGAAAAACTACAGCGCACTGACTCAGCAGGTGTGCGCCTGAAAGTACAACTCTTGTATAAGAATAATATATATATTACATCACTGGCAATATATAATTAGTCCATCATTAAAGGAAGACATCTAGACAGTTGCAAAGACTTGTTTTTATTATAAAAATAGACCTGCAATGTACAAATTTAAATGATCAACGTGATGAACAAAATCTGAAGTCTTAATTCTGTCAAAATTAACCCAAACACTACCTTCTGCACAGGTCATTTCTAGCATTGCCAACTTTCAAACAGAAGAAGACCATAAACCAAATTTAATGCAAAACAAAATGGTAAACAAATTGGCTTTTTAAAATACATCAAATTGGTGAACACTGGAATTGAGCTCCCCCCCCCACCCCAAAATAATTGGTACAGTCTGCATGACTGTTTGCAAAACAAAGGCAAATGGCAATGCAAAAGGCTTGACACCCCAAAGGCCTGAGGCAGCCGTACATGTTTCTCTCTCTCTCTCTCTCTCTCTCTCTCACACACACACACACACACACACACACACACATTTCACAATCATATTAAAATAAAAACACCATCTTGAAGAACCAAAAGATGAGATATTCAACTTTTTATCTTGCCATTAACAGAGATATGAAAAACATACAGGTGAAAAGTTCCTGTGATAACACACCTGTGTAGCAGATATGTTGTAAGTACTCATGCAGCTCTTATATAAAAAAAAAAAAAAAAATCACACAGCGTAATCTAAATAACCTTACCAGTGAAAGGCTATATTGCACATAATTTCCTTCCCCCTTACATCAGGCCATAGCTAAAACATTAATATACAATTCATTTATGATTACCATTTCCATCCATCTCCATATCATGACAGCTTTCAGAAGCTGAAAACCTACACCTCCTTCACACATACAACCTTAAGCACTCAGATAAGAGGCTCTGCACATTTAAAGCACATACGAGGGAAATATTTCCTTCACACGTGTGCACAACAGAGGCGATTCGGATGTGGTTGGCAAGATCATAGCCAACACCGCAAACATCACCCCCCACCGGAGGGCCCCCAAACCCATTTACGGACACACGGCACTTGAGCGAACACTCAGCCGTTAGACCAGAAGGCCATTCGTGGGGGTGTCATGGGAACAGCAAGCGCACTTACCTCCAGAGTCTGGCTTGGAACGAGAGCTGACCACTCTAGAATCAACAGTTCTCTGAATAAGAACACAGTTGTGGCACTCTTGTGTTTCCACACCTACGAATGGCCTACAGTGGAAAACTGAAGTATGGCCTTCGTGCATTTCAAGACACATTGTTAAAGGGGGGGGGCGACCCCATACACAGAAACATAAATAAGACCGAGCTGACGTTTTAAGAGACATTTGTAAGCTCTTCTGCGTTTGTTAAACAGCCCTGCACAGCCGCCCCGTGTTTGCTGAAATGGGCACCTTGCATGTACCAGACACACTGGTACAAAGCAGGTCCAACAGTGACATGCCCACCAGAAGAAGAGGGTGATAGCACTTTATCCACCAAGGGTGGGGTCAAAAGTCTCTGTGTTGGCAAGTACGATGACTTTGAAGCCCACAAGAAACCAGGAGAACATCGTTCTATCCCTAGAAGCACTACATTTCTGAAATAATGTTTATGTGTCCTGACCCAGGAATTGATGGGATGCTGAGGTTGTTCTGCAGTATTTTGTACTGCACAACACCTCCTATGTATGACCCCCCCAGAGCACACTGCACATTCTCATCTCAAGTAGAAAGATGCGTGGAGATCACTGAATAAGTCATTCAAATTGTGCACGACAAACTTCAATGCTGAAAAGTGCTTACCAGACACCTTTGTTCTGCCATATAACGATGCCATGGGAGGTAGGCCTGCATTGTGATTCTTGGAAGGGGATGATGCATGATCCAGCACAAATCTACTGTTAGAGTGCAAAAGCAGCACAGCTTCATACATTAAGTGTGTGTGTGTGTGTGTGTGTGTGTGACAGAACTTCAGTCTGTGAGCCACACGGCTGTCCCGTTCTGTGGGCTATAGCTTGACATTGTTAAGATTCTTGGTGAGGCTGTGTAGGTAGGCTTCATGGATCGTATTGAGGAATGCAGAGTCATTCTGTTAAAACATGAATACAAAACATTAGTGGAACTATTTTACAAGGTTATATGCTGCGTCATCTGGCATTGAAGCTTATAAGGCTTGGCACACTACTGTACACCTGCACAAATACACACCCTTCTTTTAGCATGGATTAAACAGCAGCTGCCCACACTCTATAACAAATAAAGGTAGACAGCAGTGTTTACACCACACTAAACACTTTCACAGTGTATACCAACAAACAAGACAGCCGCATAATTATTAAAACTCAACAAGGCAAATGAAAGCAAGCGCTGTACCTTAATGAGGTGGATGAGTGTGTTTTGGAGCTGGTGCCTACTGAGGGGGGTGGGCAACTCACTGGCCCGCAGCGAGGATGAGGGTGACGGGGCCGAGTGCTTCCTGTCCAGCTCTGGCGTCCTGGTGGCTGAGTTCTGGAACACACTGGGGGAGAGCAGCGCAGAGGCCTCTGTGTCGGATACCGCCTTCACGGAGCCTGCCCTCACAGGCGCCACCTAGAGGATGGAGGTGTAGGAGGAGGAACAAGAAACTGCGTAAGGACCATTACATCGAAAAACGGGTCCAAATGTTTTACAGGGCTAAAACATACAATTGGGTTACGTCAAAAAAAAAAAAAAAATATATATATATATATATTTACTGTACAGCAGGCTGACCAATGCATTAATAGAGTCACTGTCACACCTGGTATAAACATATTGAGCTGACTTACTGGAACTTGTTTCACCAGACTTTGGGTCTGTAGGAACATGTCAACATCCTTATTTTGCTGAAAAAGTAAAAAGAACAACTTTTAATGAAGATCTGTTAATTTGAACCTGTGCTCAGCACAACAAAGTTAGAGAGCCATCAGAACCAGGGCTTGCAAATTATAAAAATCCCTGGTAGCCCTTCAGGCAGGCACTCTTCAGATTTTGGTAGCCCAAAATGAATTTAAGTAGCCAGAGTAAAAAAAGACATTATTTTAGATGTCAGGCTAGCGATTTTGTGAGCCCAGGCTAGGGTTAGGACCAGGAGAGGGGCTGGAGCTGGGGTTAGGACCAGGAGAGGGGCTTGAGCTGGGGTTAGGGTTAGGACCAGGGGAGGGGTTGGAGCTAGGGTTAGGACCAGGAGAGGGGCTGGAGCTAGGGTTAGCAGGGATTTTTAAAATCCCTGGTAGCCCTTCAGGCAGGCACTCTTCAGATTTTGGTAGCCCGAAACGAATTTAAGTAGTCAGAATAAAACTAGCCATCCCTATGGCAATGCCTCAGATAACATTACAAAACTTTCTAGAGCGGATGATAAAAATTTTCCTGAGGTATGGTAAGCTATAACCGAACAGAGGCGGCTGTGGTTCGAAGGGGGGAGGGGTGCTACCTGAGCGCCGCTGTAGGGCGTGGGCTTGATGACAGGTTCTTTGAAGCACTCAGGCGTAACAAGCTGGGAGGGCAGGAAACTGGGGGCCAGGACAGGCTTGGCAAGGGAAGCATCTGTCTTAAGTGGGACCAGGACCTCCTGTGGCAGGTAGGTTGAGGTGCTGGGGCCAGGCCGTGCCATTCGGACAGGGGTGGGCATGGGCTCAGGGCCCACAAGACCCACGAGGAGAGGAGAAGGGGGCCGCACACCGCTGTCACCAGGGATGGAGGGGTGGAGGACCGGGCTGGGCCGCAGTGGGTAACCAGGGAGGGCCTTCGCTTCTGCCAAAGGCATCGCTCCTGGCACGAGGTGTAGCTCAGTCTTGGGGAGGATGGAGCCGGCACCCATGGAGCCGCCCCCCGGGTCCGTGTGCAATAGGGGCACCATGGGGGGGATCATAGGGGGCTCGTGGGGCAGGGCGTGCGGGAGGCCCTCTGGCTTTGCCTTCTCTGCCATGCGCTCAGGAGCGAAGCCCATCGGGACGTGCTCTTTAGGCAGGGACGTGCCGAAAAGCTCCTCCACTGTGATCTGTTTCACACCCGAGTGGGAGACCTGCACACAGAACATCCAGTGTAACCCTCAAAGTGCAGGACGTTCATGAGAACACGTCACAGGAAAGCATGCGCACTTTCATATGGTCGGTGATGTGAAAGCTGGGACTTTTATAGACTGGTGCTTTCTAAAGAAAAGCACAACAGTTTATCTGGGCTTCGATAAGGAGCGGAGGGCTGACCTTGCCATGCTGAGGGACACCAGGGACTCGCTCCATTACATCAGCTGCAGCTTTCACGGATTCACTGTTGAGCCCACACTCAACAGCTGAGGAAACATCAGCTTCCCCAGCAAGACCCTAACAAAGGCAAACAAACATCAGGCAAATATCAGTATCTAAATACTTATATGGGGGAAAAAAAAAAGTTTATATCTCATCAACAACTCTAGTATATTAAGGAAGTGTACACTTCACAAAATCAAGTTATAATATAAAAGTAGATTAACATGTATATGGATGTGTCATAAACAAACATTCAGTAAAAGTCACAACAGACGAGGGATCAGACCCTAAAATATCACTTCAGAAAATTTTGCAATCAAAACAATACCAAAAATAACCACTTGGTGGCAGCGTGTGCAAATTCATGACTAGGAAGGTCCTAACATTTTCAAAACCAAAATGGACAACCTCGACAATTGAAACGAAGTCATAATATTGGGACACAGACCACCGTTAAAAGTATGGCAGGCATAGTTTTATTGGAAATAACTCTAGACCTGACTCTAGACGGCCCCACATTCAGAGAACAGCTTTCTGCTGAATGGTATTGAGGGGACTGAACACCTGAACAGCCATACTTCTGAAAAGCTTTTGTGAAACTTTTTCTTTTTCCGCTTCTTTCATTTTTTCCCTTTATTTGACAGGCAGCACTTGACCACAGTGCAGGGTGAAACTGCGTTAGCCACGCACACTGACACTGCAAGAATAAACGAAGGCCGACATGAAGAAATGCGCACTGCCACCGTATCCTAGCTACGAAGGACGTTAAATTTGAAACACAGAACGTACAGGGTTCCAGTGCTGGAAGTACTGTGGTGAAACCGGCCTCAGGCCCTGGGCTGGCGGCAGACCAGACGGCAGTGCTAATCCCGAATTAGATCACTCCCAACTTTCTAAATCCCCATTCTGTCTGTGTACATTAGGTGGCTTTGGTGTGCACACGTGCCCGTTCGTGTTTGGACAGTCACTGGTATGCTGACAGACGGGGGGGGTTATAACACAAAGTGTAGCATAATGTGGGGGGAACCCCCCAGTCATCGTCTGGCATAGCTTTGCGTGACGTGACGACAATTTATAGAGACTGGTTGCAGTTGTGTCCACGATACACATTTGAGTGTTATTACAAGAACCGCAATAAACAAAAAACAATTAAAAGCAATTTCAGCCTGTATAACATTCATGCTCTGTCTGTATACATCACTTTTCTCTATATTTGTCTGTCTAAAGAAAAAACAGAGACCTACATTGTTAATCATGATTATAACCACAAATATAGTGATATGTTGTGGTCATATTGCCCACCCCTAACCTGGCAAGCCTAATGGCGGAATACAACATGGCAACAGTGCTGAAAGCCGACTGAGGTTACGTGACAACAGACGGGTCAGGCCACTGCATGGTCAGGGACCCCACCCACCCACTGCTCGCATGGCTGGGGGCCCCCACTCACCCACCCACTGCTCCCATGGCTGTGGCCCCCCCACTCACCCACCCACAGCTCCCATGGCTGGGGGCCCCCCACTCACCCACCCACTGCTCCCAGGGCTGTGGCCCCCCCACTGCTCCCATGGCTGTGGCCCCCCCCACTCACCCATGGCTGTGGCCCCCCCCACTCACCCTTTGGTACTCCTCCTTCGCCTTGTTGAGCAGCTCCAAGATGTCAACCTGACGCTCCTCCACACAGCCATTGGCCCTGCTGGGGGTAGTGCGGTCCGGGGGTGTCTGCTGGGCTTGGAGAGCCTCCTGCTTCACCACCCTGAGGGACCACATGTGTGCACGCTCATACACTGGCACAGAAAGGGAACACCCTAGACAGACTACTACGAGCCCTTACACTGTACCAGTTTGCATCTCCTAGTGGATGAGAGGAACTTATTCTCCAATCTGTGAGCTTACTGATCCCCACACCTGGCACTGTTAGGGGTACAATGACATTTTACATCCAGTCCCTAAGCATTTTTCACTAACAGACTCTTGAGAGGTCAAAAATACACAATACAAACTAGCACTACAATCTGAGGCAGCAGATTTGGAATGAAAAACGACTGAAATTTTTGCTAGGAGAAACACAACAGCTTGGCCCGTTTCAAAGGCATCGTGACAGAAAGACGCAGAAAGAAGATCAGAGCATCGCGGCTGTAGAAGACGGCCGGGAGTGCAGCCTAGCCTCGGCAAAGCAGAAGTACGCTTCAGCCTGTGAACGGCCCACAGGCACCGTGCTCTTGTGTAACAAGAGACTAATTCCGCTGCAGCCATGTAAAATGGCCGTGAGGTGTGGGTGGACTGATGACAAGGCACATTCCATTCCCTGTGAGGTTTGTGTACCATGTACTAAAGGGCATGTACAACACAGTAAGACAGGAAACCCTCTCTGTACCAAGGTTAAGGATGTTAAAAAATGAAAAACTGGTACGGAAGAGAAAAAAAAAAGCATCCTCCACTTTCCACATAACACTGCATCTTACATCACCTTATCTGTCGATACAAAGTGGTTTCTCACTCCATGATCTTCTACACGCTACATCACGCTTTAATGTGATCATGACTTGTAGTACTTCACACATTACCTGTAAATATGCATGAAGGACATTTATAAGCAGTCGGTCTTGGGGCAAAAAAGGCCCTTTTCTTGCTGTTAAGATTTCGTATCACTGTCAGTCAAAAACCAAAGAGGATAAATCGGGACCAGCAAGTTACAGATCGCCAAGCTATAAGCTAAAATGCTGCAGCATAGTCAATTTACAGTTACAGAAGCAGCACCGATCCCAACAGCGAGATGCAAAAACACTTCAACAAACAGCCTGCTCTCCACTACGTAAACTTCACACATCCTGTGGAGCGAGGCGTGCAGAATGGAGAACCAAACCTGCGCTGCCAAAGCAGGAGAACTCATTATAAGAGCGGCTGGGGAATGTTCCCAGGAGGTACGCATGTACTCAGGTGCAGACTGGGGGTGGGGCAGGACACCCCTGCCCCAGGTTTCAAACCAGACAACGCACCTAAACAAAATGCAGGTTGTTATACCGCTGGGGTCAAGATGAGGCCCATTATGTCACTACATGCGTGTGCACACGCAAGTGCACATGGCCTTTAGGCAAAAAGGAAAAGTGAGGAATCGATCAACTGGGCCATGTGCTCACAGTACTTACCCTGCAGTAATAAACAGCTGCTTAACACAGCACACACGACCAGACTATAATATAAACATATGCAATTAATATATATATATTACAAATTCAACTAGGAATTTATCTATATATTCCCCTTTTCCATATTTGGCTTAACCAGCAGCGATCCTTAAAGCATGCACCTTATTCCAGGCACACAAGTGTACACTGTGCTGTTGCTAGGGCAACAAATCTCCATGGAGACACAGTTCTCGCCTTTCAGCGAGTGCCGAGATGCTCCAGGAACCCCATTCCCGCACCCCCCCCCCTTCAGGCAGGTGACCTGTGCCCAAGGTCTCCCACCACACAGAAAGCCACACTGTCGGCCCACACTGCGTGCACCTGGTTACAGAATCATCCACACTCCCACACTCAGAGATGTTGACACGTGTGTACAATTTACCTTAAAGAAAACTAAATTTTAAATTGCAGCTTATCTAAGCTTGTTTTGTTTTTTTTTTGGCAGTGTGCGCTCTTTGCCGAGGTACTCACCGTGCCATGAGCTGGGCGATGCGGTGACAGTCGTTTTTGTCGTAGAACCAGATGCTATAAATGGCCACTGCAGAGGGAGGGACAAGGGACACGGATTTAGGGACAGAAACAGCAAGGGACCAGAACACTGGTGCAGCACGGCATAGGGCTGCGACCGCCCCCAAGGCTACAACAGAGACAGCTGAGGGAGGGGCCACAAGCACAGTGCAAATATCCCACCCCCCCAACCCCACACCCACACCCACAAGGTCTCATACCAGGACAGAGGGCGGGTACCAATATAAGTTT
>JABJVR010002464.1:0-17358 GCA_025773905.1 Chitala chitala
CACCGACCCCTTATGCTCCTTCCTGCAGGTGGTGGGTCTACAGGAAGGTGGGCCCACGTCGTTATTTCGGGCTGAGCGTGGGCCCAGCCACCAGGCGCTTGCCTGCGTGCCCCATCCCCAGGCCTGGTTCCAGGGTAGCGACGTAGCGGTCCTTGGTTTTTTATATGTCATTCATGAGGGGTTTATGAACTGCTCTTAGTCTGGCCCATCACCTAGGACCTGTTTGCCTTGGGTGACCCTTATTGGTTCTATCTATATTTTTTTACCCCTGTAACCCTATGTTAATACCTTGTTTTGCCCTGCACTGAAACCTTCCTTTTGCACATTCGACCTCGCCTCAGTTGCCTCCTAGGCACAAACGTTATGAATAATAAAATTTAACTACAGGTCCAGATAAGGTTTACTTGTGAAATTTTAGAAGTTCTTTATTTGTTTGTGAGAATTGGACTGCTGCTTTAGTTTTGTCTAAAGTTTCACATTTTTGAAAATATACAAAAGAGAATAAAAAAGCAATGTTTAAATATTTGAAAAATCAACTAGTACAATCATGCAATGTAGCAATTAAAAAGTTAAAATATATCATAGTGACCGCCATGGGTGGCGGCAGGTCGGCTGCATGGATGATGACGTACCCTCAGGGGGTTGAAGACAAGAGACTGATTGGCTTCCGGAGCTCAGCGGGCTAATCCCTTGTCTTTAGGAGGGCAACCCAAGTTCAAGCCCTGTTTGCTTCCTCGGTCCACTACAATATTTTTTTTATTTTTAGTTCATATCAGTGATTCACAGCTGGTGGGTTGTGATCCAAAAGTGGGTCACGAGTACATACTGAATGAACCGCATGTCAAATGTGATCAAGTAACATTGGTCCAAAATAATAAAAAAAAAAAAACAAAAATTCTGAAGTATAGTACATTTCCGGTACAGTGCTTTTGTTTTGAAATACTGTTTCCAGTTGTATTGGGTAATACACAGCTACCTGACAGCGATGCAGTGTTTTTATTTTGAAGTACTTTTTCCAACTGTAGCTGCTAATGAACAACTACCTGAGAGCAAAAGCTACCCCTTAGTGGTCTTTCAAATTTTTAACCATATTCTGATGTCGTCCGATTTTTTTTAATGCAATATTTCCAGTTAATAACAACATTGAATTCTGTGCAAAAACAAACACAAAGAACATTCTAGGCACCAGAAATTACTCCATATATAATTAAAAAAGTAAAATAAATAAAATACAATAAATTGACAATGATACAGTATGTGAAAGTAAAATAATAAAATTGAATGTGTGTTGATTTAACTTTTGTGTGGACCTTGCATTTATGACTAAGTAGATAGAAATATGGACCCTGAGACTCACAAGCCCCCTTGTAACCATTGGTTAATGCTGTAGCAACCGCCACGAGGTGGTCAGCTGCATGGTGGTGCATTGATGACGTCATCCCCTGGGTCAAAGACAAGAGACAGACTGGCTTGCGGAGCCAAAGACTTGAGTCTTTGGGTCAGAGAGCTAATCCCTTGTCTTTGGTGTGGTCAACTTGAGCTTGAGGCCTGCTTGCTACCATGGTCCATTACAATATAATGTTTTATATATATATATAACATTATATATATTCATAATTTTGTGTCTTGTTGGGCTTTATTTTTGTGTCTTTTTCTTTTTATGGGACCTATGTGGAGTGCTGCACTTTTTTTAATAAACTGCCATTTGCACTTAAGTGCTATTGTGGCTTTGCCATATTTTTTTATTTTTCCTGCAAGTTTCTTTGGGGAAAATATTAATTTGGGAGAACCTGTGAGGAGAGTGGTTATTAATGTATAGTCAGGTCCATAAGTATTTGGACAGTGACACAATTTTTGTAATTTTACATCTGTACACCACCATAGTTGATTTAAAATTAAAAAGTCAATACGTTATCGAAATGTAGATTTTCAGATTTAATTTAAGGGGTTTAACATAAATATTGCACGAACCATTCAGAAATTACAGCCATTTTATACATTTAATTTTATCCTCCCTGTTCTCAGAGGCTCATACATAATGGGGCAAAATAAAAAAAGTATACATAATTATTATTGTTAACACTTGGATGCAAATCCTTTGTAGTCAATGACTGCCTGAAATCTGGAACCCACTGACATCTTCAAATGCTGTCTCCCCCCTTGATATGTTTTGTCAGACTTTTACTGCAGCTGTCTTTGTGGGTCTTTCTGCCTTCAGTTTTGTATTCAGTAAGTGAAAGGCATGCTCAGTTAGGTTAAGGTCAGGTGACTGACTCAGCCATTGAATACATTCTATTTCTTTGCTTTGAGAAGCTCTTGGATTGCACTCACTGTATGTTTTGGGTCATTATCCATCTGCACTTTGAAGCACCGTTCTATTGGTTTTGCAGCATTTCTTTGACCCTGAGTAAATTGTATAGCTCTATACACTTCAGAATTTATCCTGCTACTTCTATCAGCAGTCACACAATCAATAGTCACCAGTGATCAGCCATACATGCATCTACCATAACTCTCCCTCCACCATGTTTGATAGGTGATGTTGTGCTTTTTGAGCCTTTCCTTTCCTTCATACTTTTCTCTTTCCATTGTTTTGCTACAAGTTCACATTGGTTTCATCTGTCCAAGGTGTTCCTTCATTGAGCCTAGTCTTCTTGGAGATACTTGGGACAGCATAGAGGCTCCCTTTACTCTGGCCAAGCTGACTGAGGTACTTGGTAAGATGAGTTGGCACAAGGTCCCCAGCCTCGATGGACTCCCAGTGGATTTTTACTCCCTGTTCTATGACGTGAAGGGCAAGAGATACTAGAAGTAGCTGAGGATGTGCAGCATCAGGGCATGCATATCAAGAGCATGAGGGTCAGTGTGCTCTCTTTGTTGTACAAGAAGAGCAACCACTTTGACTTGGACAGCTGGAGGCTCCCGACCATGCTTTGCGTGAATGTTAAAATCATTACAAAGACCCTGTAAGATCGCCTGAAGAAAACCTGGTTCACAGCGACCAGACCAGCAAGATCCCAGGCAGATTCATTCTGTTGAGCCTAGAAAAGATGAAGGAGTTTGACTGGGTAGATTACCACTTTCTGGCTGGGGTTTTACACAGGCTAGGCTCTGGGCCCAGATTTTTAGGACAATAGATACACTGTATGCAGAGGTTGAAAGCCATGTTTACATCAATGGCTCCCTCAGCAACCTGGTGGCTCAAGTTAGTGGAGTGAGACAGGGGTGCCCTCTCTCCCTGTTCCCCTATGTGCTCTATATAGAGCCGCTGGTGGCTGCCATCGGGGCCCATCTTGAAATAGATTGTTTGCTCCTGCAGGAGAGTTATAGTAAGATGGTGAAACTGGACCAGTTTGCAAATGACCGGTTGCTCCACCATGTCTTGGACTTGGTTGAGACATTCGGTGTAGCCTCCAGAGTTGTGCTGAACCTTGGCAAGAACAGCCTGGTGGCTCAATGTGTGGCCTGGTGGTTCAATAGGTAGCAAATCAAGCTGAGATGCAGAAGTCTCCTGGTTTGAATCCCAGCACAGCCTCCATGTGTGTCCTTGAGCATGACATTCATTGCTAGCTCATTGTAACACATGTGAAATGTTGTAAGTCACTTTTGATAAAAGCATCTTCTAAATGAATAAATGTAATGTAATAAATTTAAGTTGGTGGTCAAGTATGTTGGCAGCTGAAAGGCTAAAAGGGATGTGGTTGGACGTCATCTGACTTCCCTGTTAAGCTAGGCAGGATAGTCAATGGGTGGTCCAACTTTGATTGAGATGTTGTTGGACCACCATGACCATGCTGTGAGCTGGTGTAATTCTCTTCTGGCAGGCCTTCAACCAGAGGGCCTTTCCAAGCATCACTTCCTGTACAGGACCATGCTAGAGTGGAGAGGCCTCTAATGCTTTCATAAAGGGTAAAATAGGTTTTACTAGTTAGAGAACTTTACTAGTTAGAGAACTTTAATTTGTTACTCAAAAGGTAACAAATTTGAAAGCAAAAATTCTACAAAACAGCATGCTCTATTTTGCGTAAATAACTAATTGTTGGAAGGTGAGTTTAATTAACCTCTAAATCAGCTTGTGACCTTTTGTGTTTCAAATGTGTGTTTTTGATGCGGCAGAAACATCTGAAAGTTTGCTATAGTGCTTTCTAGTCAATCAAAACTAATCATTGCCGTTGTTACATTACATTACATTTATTCATTTGGCAGAATTAGATTAATTGAATGATATATTGAGTAAGTACAGGTGTGACCAAGTTAAAAAAAAAGTTTGCTGTCTCAGAACTGGAGAACACCAGGCCTGGACATGATTCACGCCTACTGGCTAAAGAAGCTATCCTCACTCCATGAATGTCTAGCTACACAAACCAGTTGCTAGTGAATGGTTAACCAAAGGTCGAACAGTCCTAATCCAGAAGAACCCACAGAAGGAAGCAGTCCTATCCAACTACCACCCAATATGCTGCCTCTCCACAAAATGGAAGCTTCTGTCAGGCATCATAGCAGATAAGATGAAGGCACAGGGATCAATACATGAGCGGGGCCCAGAAAGGAATTGGTAGAAACACCAGAGAAGCTAAGCACCAGCTACTGGTAGAAAAACCAGTCACCCGAGACAGCAAGACCAGACAGACTAACCTGTGCACCACCTGGATTGACTACAAGAAAGCCTATGACTCAATGGTGCACACATGGATCCTGGAATGCTTGAAGCTGTACAACATCAACAGGACTCTAACAGCCTTCAGGACCCCAGGTGCAGGCAGATGCAGGCTATGCAAAGAGGCCCCTGAGACAATCCAGCACATAACAGCAAGATGTAAGATGCTTGCAGGCAAGGGGTACATGGAATGCCACAACCAAGTGGCTAACATAGTATACAGAAATATCTGTGCCAAGTATGGGCTGGAATTTCCCAGATAAAAATGGGAAACACCCCCAAAGGTGGTTGAGAACATCAAGGCTAAGATCCTGTAGAACTTCCAGATATTGACTGACAAACTGGTAGTGGCTAACCGACTGGATATAATAGTGGTGGACAAACAGGAGAACAAGGCTGTAGAGGTAGATATAGCAATTCCAAGTGACAGCAACATCAGATCATGAGAAGCTTGAAAAATACCAAGGGCTGAAAGAAGAACAAGAAAATATGTGGAAGGTGAAGGCAACAGTGGTCCCAGTGGTAATTGGGACACTTGGGGCTGTGACCGGGAGTGCAGTCCTAGGAACAGCTAAGATACTGAGCACAACCCTCGAGCTTCCAGGCCCCGAGGACCCGAGCTTGAAGGAGAGGAAGAAATTTTTATGTTATTCTAAAAAAATATAATTTAATTATTGAGGGTAAAATTTTCCATAGACAGTATATTGGATCTGTGCTGATATTTAATATCTGTGCCAAAACCAGAGGTGATCGAGCCTTCCAAGCAATGGCTCCAAGGCTGTGGAATGTCCTGCCAGTCATTGCACAGTTTAAGCTCAAGTGAGTCTTTTAGAAAGCAACTAAAATCACTGTTATTCAATCAGGCCTTTAGTTAGATCTAGGATTGTTTTGACAGTTTCTTGGTTAATGTTTTGTGTGTAGTTGGTTCTGTATTTTACCTTTTTATTTTTTTATTTCCCCCTCTTTTTATACCTTTTATCTTTTTATATTTTTATCTGATATTTTATTGTGAAGCACTTTGTGATTCTTTCTGTGAAAAGTGCTGTATAAATAAACTTTACTTACTTACATATTGAGAATGTGACTAGCAGAAGACCACTTCTCATTATGACCACTTCTCATTATGACCACTTGTCATTATGACCACTTGCTTGGTTGAAAAGTAATGCACATGCGACTTTTTCACATGTCAAATGACTGGCAATATGCTAAGTAGAAACATCATGCTGTTGTGTGAATGTGTTCTGTGATTAATCATAGCCTGCATGCTTAAAGATGGCCCATTAGAAAAAAAGTTAATAACCACCAATATTTGCTGCAATAGGATTTATTGTACTTTTTACATTTTAGAAATAAGCAACTCAGTTTCAAATTCAAATTGGCTTTGTGACACATTCCTCGGAAATCTGTGGTGCCGATTCTTTAATGATAGCAATTCTTGCAGTCTACACTGATTCTTTAACCTAATCTTGTCTCCTGTTGCCAGCCCCATTCCACATTGTGTTTTGTTACAAGCCTTGTCATGTAATGTTTTGTTAATTTAGTTACAAGTTATGTGCAAAACCATGCACTGGACACCACCTACGTTCATTTTTATAATGCGTTAATTTGTTTAAAAGGATTGAGCTTTCTGTTTAGAATATAACACAAATATCATTAAACCTAACATCTAGTGTTTGTACCTGGTACATATAGCTCTGTATTCAATTTCATTGCCTTTTACTTCATATACTCAGCACTGTGCAAAAGTTTTAGGCAGGTGTCTAAAAATTCTGTAAAGTAAGAATGCTTTCAAAAATAGAAGTGTTAATAGTTGATTTTTATCAGTTCAAGAGATCAAGGCTCTGTGGGGACAAAACCATCGCCTCCAGGACTCCTTGTTCTTCTCTACGCTGAAGATAGTTCCTAATGACATTGGCTGTATGTTTGGGGTCATTGTCCTGCTGCAGAATAAATTTGGGACCAGTCAGGCACTGCATGAAGGATAAGTATCTCCCTGTATTTCTCAGCATTGAGGACACCCTTAATCCTGACCAAATCTCCAACTCCATTTGCAGAAATGCAGCCCCAAACTTGCAAGGAACATCCATCATGCTTCACTGTTGCCTGCAGACACTCATTACTGTACCACACTCCAGCCCTTAGGCAGACAAACTGCCTCCTGCTGCAGCCAAATATTTCAAATTTTGACTCATCAGTCCAGAGAACCTGCTGCCATTTTTCTGTACCCCAGTTCCTATGTTTTTGTGCATAGTTGAGTCACTTAGCCTTGTTTCCATGACAGAGGTATGGCTTTCTGGCCGCAAATCTTCCATGAAGATCACTTCTGACCAGGCTTCTCCAGACAGTAGATGGCTATATCTGGGTCCCTCTGGGTCCCACCAGTTCTTTGCTGATGGCACTGCTGGACATCTTCCGATGTCGAAGGGAAGTGAGCATGATGTGTCTTTCACCAAGTTTCCTTAGCTGACCACTGTGTCTCTGGTCCTCAACATTGCCCGTTTCTTTATGCTTCTTCAAAAGAGCTTGAACAACACATATTGAACAAAAGGGTGGTCACACCAAATATTGATTTGATTTTGATTTTTTTTCTGTTTGCTCACTTTGCATTTTGTAAATCGATAAAAATAAACAAATAAAATATATATTTTTGAAAGCATTTTTACTTTACAGCATTTTTCCACACCTGCCTAAATCTTTGGCACAGTGCTGTGTGTAATACATACAGGAAAGCCTTCTTACAATGCAAATCAGGATATAATGGAGTTATTATAGCATATTATAATCATTTTCTCTGTATTATTTTTGCAGCCAAATCATAAATTTTGCAGCTAAATAATAATGCATTATTTTAAAGCCACTTCTAAAAAATACAGCAATGCAGTCTATTCTTTAGTGTCAGAAGCTGGATGGCACCTTTTTTTACTACAGTCAGCCTCATACATTAACTGTATCATGTCATGCCTGTCTGTGTGCTTTTATTAATACATCTCTTTGAGAAACTTCTTCCTGCGTTGTGAGTAGTTGCATTTTTGGATTTGAATTTTTACTTCAACAACAATACATACATACATACATACATAAACATGCATGCACACAAATTAAGGGTCTTTGGGTTATACGAAGGACCCAGAGACCCACACATGCACAGGCAGAACATGCAAACTGCATATATACACACATACTAGCAGATGTGAAAAATAACTTGAACCACTGTACCATCTTTCTGAGCAATAGGACAATAGTCCTGAAATAGTAGTTTAACTGCATAAGCATCACTAACATGTTTTTGTATAGTCACTTTATATTGTTATTGCTTAAATTTAATTTTGACAATTAGTAAGCAAAAAAGTAAAAATAAAGAAAAAACTACAGCAACAGATGTTTCTACACAGCTGAACTACAGACGAGATATTCACCACTGATAAAAACATATTTAGCTGAAAACCCATTTTTTAAAAGTGTGTAGAACTGTGGAAATTGATAATACAGATAAGAAAATGTCTTACTTGTACTAGAAACTGTCTTGCCAGTGTCAGCAAAGGTGCGGAGATTGCCAATGTCAGCAAGGGTGCGAAGATTGCTTTTCTTTGTCTGATGGCGATGTTTGCACAGCAAGGTGCACATGACCTTCTCCTTGAAGTCGGGCTTTAGTTGACCATTCTCAATCTGACCATCAGTAATCTTCTCTGTAGAAAAGGAGAAAAGGTTACATTTCCAATGTATTGTCTATGTCCAAATGATATTGTGAGAATAGTGTTTATAAACTAGCCAATATTAGAGCATGTCCTAATGTGAGAAGCGGTACTAAGCTGTGTTTGGAAATTTAGAGGTCATGCAATAGCAAACACCGACCCATACATCACCAAATACTCCTATTTTGTGTTTATGAATTGTTTCAATAAGCCCAGCAACACACAAACATAACAATATACAGATTTATAAAAGGCTCTAATTTCTACGAATATGTCAGCATTGCTGGAGCCTCTCCACATACCCTGGGACTCTGTGTTATGTTTTTTAGGTGCAGTGGGGTGTAATGTGGAAAAAGGGAAGGTGCCGGAAACAGGGTTCTGTGTCATGTTTGAGACAATAATAACATAACCTTCAAACTAAATTTGCCATAATTTTATATTAAATACTGCTTTCTTCAACTAATTACAACACAAGAAACACATTTTTGAATGCTACATAAAGTAAATGCTGCATGCTGTAGAATATCTTTAACATTATTTCTTTACAATATGTAAGTTCCCATGACTGAAACACAACAGAATGCTTTTTTCAGCCATAATGTTTACTGAATTATTTAACAGTACATTTTTCACAGTTTTTAGATGAGATTTGGCCCAATCTGATTCTTATATAGCTGAGTGATGAAGCATAGGCAGGGCTGAATTCAGTCTTGCAGGTTAGCTTTAAAGCATAAATTAGGGTTAGAGTTAAGGTTATGGTCAGGATTACAGTTAACTGGATTTGATGTAATCTTTATTCTTTGAATGAAATTGTGTTTTCCATTAATCCTGACTTCACTTAGCTGGTAAATTGATATATTTGGCTTTTTGAAATAAACCCCTGCCCTGAAAAAATATGACTGTCAACTGGTTTTTTTTTTTAAGAGAAGGTTGTGACTTAGAAGAAAGAATTTATAAGAATGTCCTTGTGTTGTCTTGCTTGAATGTATGGTTAACTTTTATGCAGTTAACTTAATTTCGTTCATATTAAATATGTGTTTAATGTTTTCATATTTCATATATAATATATAACCAACATCATCTATTGAAGTTAAATTAAGTTTAAATTGGGCATGCACTGAAATGTTGAAAGGACTATGTGGTAACTTGTAGAGTTTCAATATGTTCAGCTGTTTGTGTGTAGAAGGCTGTACAACTTCTGCCCCAAAAATTTTACAAGTTATTTAACATTCCAAAGGAAAATGAACAATAAATGCTTGAGTAACCAAACTAAACCTGTTATTCATGAAAAAAAAAACTTTTAAACCTTGAATGTGAAAAGTAATGTTGAAAAATGTCAGAAAGGGGATGACTATGTTAAGAGGAGCCCTGGTCACTGATCAGCTACACCTCTGTTCCATTTTCCTGGCAGGTATTTAATCCTGCTGGTTCTGCTGCTATCTGCTTAAGTCATGTGTAGTTATCTTGTGTTTAAGAGATGGGCCTTTTGTATTTTAGATATTTGTTATTTTTTGGTGATTGATGACCTTTTTCTTTGGACGTACGATTTCATGTTTTTGCTAATGTCCCTTCAATAAAGCTATTCACTTTTATAGTTGCACTTGGGGCCTTCCTCTTTTCATATAACAGATCATGTTATGATGTCTCGATGTTTGACAAAAGAGAAAGTGGAAATAGCTAAGTGCCTTCAATTCCATACAAAACTGTAAAGTCTAAATGTGCAGAGACACAGGCTGGGGTCTCAAACTAAACTTATTTGGAAACTATCCATGGAAAAGAAAGTAAAAGAACATTGGAAGGAAATTAGAGAACATGTGAGGTAGAACCAGGACCACAGTTTGACAAGAGCAAACAAAAGACCAAGGTCAACAGGTCCAAGAAGTTGGCAATGAAATGTGATGCCAAAGGAAAGAATTAGGAGCAACAAAGCTATAGCATGAAACGGTGCCTAAAAATCAAAAGTTTTTAATCACTTTTTTACCTCAGCAGCAAAAAGCTATAAAAGTGAGTATCTCAAATATATATTTTTTTAGTTTACTGTAAAAAAAAAATTCATCGTTTATTTTTTGTGCGTTCACCCACAGGCTGACAGACAAGGCAGGCGAATGGGGGGCAGCCATCCAGCACTTCTCTTCTGACCTGTTATGACCATTTTTCCTGGGCGATCTGACAATTTATCCATGATCGAACACCCCAGAATACACAGGGAGCACATGATGCCATTTCTATGCACTGGTCTTTACCTGGATTGCCAGAACCCCTTTAAGGTCATAGAACCACTGGAATGGCTTCTACCTCCAACCTCACCAACATCACCCTTGGTCCAGCATCACCAGCATCTCAAATTCCCCCTGCTCCAGCATCACCAGCATCTCAGATCCCCCTGCTACAGCATTACCAGTGTCTCAGATCCCCCTGCTCAAGTGTCATCAGCGTCTCAGATCCACCTGCTCCAACATCACCAGCATCTCAGATCCCCCTGCTCCAGCATCACCAGCATCTCAGATCCCCCTGCTCCAGCATCACCAGCATCTCAGATCCCCCTGCTCCAGCATTACCAGCATCTCAGATCCCCCTGCTCCAGCATTACCAGCATGTCAGATCCCCCTGCTCCAGCATCACCAGAATCTCAAATTCCCCCTGGTCCAGCATTACCAGCATCTCAAATTCCCCCTGGTCCAGCATCACCAGTATCTTAAATTCCCCCGGCTCCAGCATCACCAGTATCTCACATTTCCCCTGCTCCAGCAACACCAGTGTCTCAAATTCCCCCTGCTCCAGCATCACCAGCACCTCAAATTTCCCCTGCTCCAGCAACACCAGTGTCTCAAATTCCCCCTGCTCCAGCATCATCAGTGCCTCAGATCCCGCTGCTCCAGCGTCACCAGCATCTCAGATCCCCCTGCTCCAGTATCACGAGCATCTCAAATTCCCCCTGCTCCAGCATTACCAGCAACTCAAATTCCCCCTGCTCCAGCATCACCAACAACTCAGATCCCCCTGCTCAAGCATCACCAGCATCTCACATCCCCCTGCTTCAGCATCACCAGCATCTCAGATCCCCCTGCTCCAGCATCACCAGCATCTCAGATCCCCCTGCTCCTGCGTCACCAGCATCTCAGATCCCCCTGTTCCAGTGTCACCGGATCCCCCTGCTGGTCCCCCTGTATCTGCGTTTCCATAACCCCATGCCTCACTATTGGGGCTTCTGCAGCTATGGAATGCAGTGCTTTGTCTTACCATTTTGAGATTGGGTTTTTTAAGGAGGTTGGGGGGCAGTTCTGGGCTTCTCACTACCTCCAACTGCGGCTCTATGTATGGTCAGTTATGTTTTGTTTCTTTTTGATTCTCCCCTCTGTCTCGCGTCCCAGTTTTCCTTGTTTGTCTCCCACCCTGGACTTTGTGTGCTCCCCTTCCCTGGCTTGAGGACTGTCCTATGTTGTTTGTACTTCAGGTTTTTGTTCTGCCTTGGTGGTGGTTTCCTGGGGGCATAGGAGGATGCCCTTCTAGAGGGGTGCTGTCACAGTTCTCCCTGTTGTCTTGGACATGCCCTCTCATTTCCTTATGTGTCTTCATCTAGTATTTGCACCTGCTCTTTGTTTCATATTTTATTCTTTTTTAGATTTGTCTTTGTACCGGTGTGGTGTGAGGTGGTGTGAGGTGGTGTGACGGTGTTGTGTGTACTGTGCACTGTTTTTATTACCGATCTTAGTTCACTTAGTGTTTTGTTTTACTCTATATTCTCTTCTCCTGGTCTCCAGTCTTTATGGTTTAAACCTTTTAGTTATGGTTTCTGGTTTTATTGTTAGTATTTTTTAAGTTTTTTGGGTAAGGAAAAATCTGCAAGTGGACCTATCCTCTTTGAACATCCTTGTCTATAATGACAAGCATAAAAATGGAAGAAAAGAAGATATAAAGTTATAAATGGAGTTATTATGAATATTATTTGCCTGTTGTGGTGTGGTAGAGCAAAAGTGTAAATGTTTAGTTGGTGCTGCCTTTGTGAGGTCTTGAGCACACTGCTCAAATAAACTCAGCAATATTACATTTACATGCATGTTTGGTTTACTTGGTTTACTTAGAGCTGCTTACCCATAACCTGAGCAAGTGTTGAGGCCTCCAGATCTAGAAAAACAGTGCCTTTCTCCATGCATGTTCTGACCTCATATAGGCTATGCAAAGACAAAGTAGCCACATGGGGTTTGCTCCATCGTTCTCCCCCTTTTTCTACTTTCTCCTCAAATTTGATCCACCTGTGGGAACATGGCAATTCTGTATTGACTAATCTGAAAGTCATGAATGATCATCTACTCCATTAGTTCAGATAAAATTTGGGATTTTTCATGGACTATAAACTACATTACAATTTATTACAATTACAGTTAATCCAACCATTAAGTAAAAAACAGCCCTGAATGCACAATAAAAAAGTACTGCTAAATGTACAATAAAAAAGTACTTTAACTACAGTTTTGGCATGATGCCCCAATCTTTATTTTAACCTTTATCTGCATTTAGGTAAAGGAAATATAAATTGGAAAGGCAGATCAGGGTGAAACATACATAAGATATATTTTGATAACATTCACTCTATTTTTCATTATCACTTCCATACAATAGTAATTCACTAAAGCACAGGAATATTGGAGTATATTTCCTTACAAAAAGAATTTCAAAGACAGCTGTATAATATTTTTGAAGATGCATGTTTTTGTTCTTTATAATATTTCAGAATGTGAAGTCTAATTTATCTACGTTTCTCTGCAAAAGCATTTTAAGGTGATTCTTTAAGTATTTAATACAATGTAAAAAAAGCACTATGAACAGCACTGAAATTATTTCAGTCATGCTCAGTATTCATATTATCTTCTTGGATGATGTAGTCAGTGGTGTATTTAATCAGTAGGTACAGCAAAATGTATATGAACTTTATATGAACTGAAAGAGGATCATATTCATAAGTATTTTAGTAGTAGCTGCAGGTAGTTTTTATATCATGTACATGACATTTTATCCAGGATTTTTATTATATATATAGTTTTTTTGTATATTATCTCACATAAGATTTATATTATAAAAAAATACAGTTAAATATTACATTTTGGACAAGACCATTGTTGCAATCAGTTTTAGTTGGGTATGCAATACTGGCACCAAAAAAGTGGAATGTACATTTTAGCTAGAAATACAAACTTTGTATGTACCCGTCTTAACAGCCCACTGTAAGTTTGGCGGTTGCATAATAGTAGTTATTTTAGTCAGTTTATCTCAACAGCTCTTTTACTGCGATCTGTGTTCTTATACATAATTTCATCTAAATTACATTGTCTTTGAAATAACTATATATCATTATTTTTTAATAAATGATTTAATCTTTAATGGCATTCATAAACTGTTCATTTCCAGTTTTACTTACAGTTATCTGTGTAGGCAGAAGCACACATCATAGTCCTGTCTATCGCTTATCTGCTACTATTACAGGTGTTGGGTACATTATTACTTTATTAAACATATACCTTGCCCTCTCTTTCCACTCCATGTCCTGTCCATCCACATCTTGTAGCTCATCCAGTTCAATAAAAAGCTGTGGAAATGTTGGTCCACCATCCTTCTCTCCCAGGATAAAACAAATCCTTTCTGCAGCTGGAGAGACTACAGAAGGGAAAATACTGTAACTTACAGACATCTTAGCTGTGACAGCTGTCTGGTCCCTCAACACAACTTCATCTACACAGCCATTCATCTTCTTTACTCTAAGTGTAGAAATTCTGACAGACCAAGACACCTGCTGAACAGGTAATTTCTCAGTTGATGCAGGGAACTCAGCTGGTAATAACTTGTTCTTTTGTAGCTTCTAAAACTTTTTGTTCTGTTAAAAAGTAGTAGAACCATCAAAAACCTCAAAAGTATTTACACGCAAGTAATGAAACAGAGAGCTAAGAGCAGGCGTGAAGAAATGTGATATGCCACCCTGTGCCTCCCCAAAGCAGTAAATGCTGTTCGATGTATATTAACGTATTGCAGAGTCCCCGCTGTCCCCTGCTCCAAATTTATAGCAATGAGTTCAGGTAGAGAGTGTGATCTCCACACTGCTAATATTCAGACCACAGACAGTAGCCCCCCTTATTGGCCCTGGGAAGCTTGGCACCGAACCAGCTACCCCTTCATTAACAATTAGGAAATGTTTCACAAACTGTTCATTCTTTAGAAGAGAGCTTTGCTTTCCTTTTTTTCCTGTCTTCTAATTTGAATATTTAGTCAAGCATCAGTGCTCATGAAAAAAGCCTTTAAATGTTAAATATTTATGATTTACAACTGGGATTTTCCTGACCTATTTCCTGAATTGAGCATTTCAATCCATGCAGAGTAAATTTTACTGAGAAAATGCATTATCATTTATGCATCTGATTCTTAATTTTTTTTAATTTATCTAGGAACTAATGACTTAAAATAGCATGCTTTTTTTATTCCTCATTTTGCCCTTTTTATGTGTGTTGAATTGTTGTATGGATTATTACATACAGTATAAATTGCACATAATCTGCTAAATGAATAAATGTAAATGTACTTTGTAATCCCTACACTGTTTATTTTATTCTCGTTTTTTAAGAATAAAGAACATGTAGTAGAACCCTTGGTAGGAAGTACAGTGACATTGACATAAATGTCTCCCTGTTATCAGCAGTCTAATAATACAGTAGTTGAAGTGAACATTTCATGCAGTAATAAGCCATGTATCACTGCCCCTTATAGTGGGCAGCATCAGTGTCATCTGAGACCTGAAAGGTTAATGCTCTTGTTATGGTTAAATGCTAAATGTGAAGGCTTGTCCTGTTGAAACACCACAAGCAGTGAAAGATGTTTTACAATCAAGTCTACTAGTCATTTAGAATTCAAACAAGAAGGCTTGTGTTACAGTTTTTCTAAGTTTATCTTAATTGTTTTCATACTTGTGTTTATATTTTCACTCTGGAAAATAAAGTAATATTTCATTTGTGCTCCAAGTTTGAGGATGTGTCTTGAGAGCTAACCAAAGTGTGACTCTTTGAAATCTAAGAATGAAGCATGGACACTTTATTTTTATTTGAGAATTTTGTAAAATTAATTTAATCTTATTCACATAAAAAGAACACATTCCATTAATGACTTTCATGGTAAGTAAACAGGATTTTGACTTTCATGGTAAGTAAACAGGATTTTGTACTACATTAGATTGCATAATAAGTATAATCCCCTCCTCGAACTGCCACCTTAAAGTGGTGGAGGGGTTTGAGTGCTTGAATGACCCTAGGAGCTATGTTTTCAGGTGCTAAATGCCCCTGGTAGGGTCTCCCAAGGCAAACAGGTCCTAGGTGACAGGATGGACTAAGAGCAGTTCATAAACCCCTGATGGATAGAAAACCATCAATGAGTATCACATTGCCCAGATCGGCATTACCAGGGCCCCACCCTGGAGCCAGGCCCGGAGATGGGGCACACAGGCGAGCACCTGGTGGCCGGGCCCACACTCATGGGACTCGGCCAGGCTAAACTCGAAAAAACAACATGGGCCCACCTTCCTTTAGGCCCACCACCTGCAGGACTCTCAGTGAATAACAGTGTTATCTCTCACCACCCGGGTTTAGACCTGACTCTCAGTGAATAACAGTGTTACCTCTCACCTCCCGAGTGTTGACCTGACTCTCAGTGAATAACAGTGTTACCTTTCACCCCTGGGTTTAGACCTGACTCTTAACACTGCTCGCATGGTTTGCATGGTCTTCCTATGTGTGCCGTAGAATCAACATAAAAATTTAAGAAATATGGCATTTTCCAGACATTGCCACCATCAAGCCATTGTACTGACCAAGGATTAATACATCTAAATTTTTTCTACTGAGAATAAGCATACAAAAACTGTCACACAACAGCATCAGTGATAGCGGTGGTCCATTAGTTTGCACAAACCATCTTGAGTTGAAAAGTAAAAAGTGGCTGAGATTCCACCCCCCGTGCTTGAGCCAGCAACTGGCTGTTTGTTCTTAAAGTTGCTAAGGGTGCTAAATATCATCGGGTGCAAGAAAGACTCGACATGAAAAGGAGAAATTAAAATAACATCTTTCAAATGAGTTTCAAAGCTCTGCATGATTGCCAAAAACTTGGTACAAAGAGGACTTTGTCTGTGTGAGGAAATGCATGGGAAAGAAAAGCAGAAAATCCTTGCTACTCTAAAGCAATTTAGTAGAGCTGCCAGTTTGAGCCGCTTTAGCATGCTGTCTCACTTTCAGCAAGATATTCATTTATTTTAAAGAAAGCCACTTACAACCTGCAAAAGAAGACTTACCTATATTTACACATATTGCTACATTTTTTAATATTACGCCACAAGACCAGACTGGAACGGGAAAATCCTGAAAGAAATTTTTCACAAATACACAGGGGTATAACCCAGGCAACAGAGGTAAACTGAGCAGACATTATATGGAATTTTGCCTGACCAGGAATGAGATAGAAATGGAGATACACTTCCTGAGATTTATTCATCATTAGCCTGAAAAAGTCAAAACCAAAAAAATTTAATCAAGGACCGAGCACCGTAACATCCATGAAAGGGGGAAGAAACACAACGAGTTGGTCAGGGGAACCAGGGAGATATTATAGACAAGATGAGGGTGGACTGGGCAACACTAAACTAGGGAGCACATAACACCCACCAAAACAAGGGAGAATAAGGGCACACAAAGCAAGACCAAAAACCAAGGGGGAGAATGAAAGACACTAAACAAGGAACCAACCAGTACCATACACTAGTGCTCAGCACCAATGAGACCAACATCAACACCAACACAAGTGCACCACAAAAGCCTAAAAAAGAGAGGAATTCCAGCCTAGGTGCAAACACTAACAAAAACAAACAAGGTTGTGAGGAAATAAGAGACTGAAATGAGACAAAGATTCAATTCAATTCAATTCAATTTATTTTTATATAGCGCCTTTCGCAACAGCATGCCTCAAAGCGCTTTACAG
>JABJVR010002465.1:0-17357 GCA_025773905.1 Chitala chitala
ACACAGACCCAAAGCGGGAATTGAACCCCAGGCCTGGAGGTGCGCGGCAACAGTGCTAACCACCACGCCACCGTGCCACCACAGTAGTAACAAACTAAATTTTTTTTTTTGAGTGATCGAACCCCCTAGTAAACTAGCAGTCATACTGAGGGGAATGGTTCCAGCAGAATACCCCCTTTGACAATCCAAATGCCCCCATCCCCATCACTGACTGTAATTTAAAAATATAAATGATTTGAGGGTAAATATACTGCGGTCCTGTGTCAAAGCTTTTGTACAGTGACTGGTGAAAATGCAAGAATCTAGCTGTTATGAATCTCAGTTTAATATACAAATACAGTCCTTCAACATAGGAGAACACTATAAACTGGGTGTTTTTGTGTTACGAAGCACATTCGTGCTGTCATGTGTACAGCTGTGAATTACATACATGTGAACAAACTCTGCATAAGACAAATTACCTGTGTTCACAAGGTAATCTAATGCAAAGCCATTTAGTAACTGGTTACATTTATATTGATAACTGTTATAAATGTAACTAAATGCAGTATAACATCTGAAAATGTAATGAAATTAAATTTTAAGGTGTATAACATGACCTGTAATATCAGTGTTTACATACTAAATGCCAGATCATTCATCTATTTGTAAATTATGCTGTGTACATGTCTACATGATCGTAAACCGTTGAAGATAGATTGCCACGGCCACAGCTGCTTACAGCCACCCTGGGAACTTGTTCATTGGTCCGCCCTGTAATTTTGATTGTCAGCTGGTTTCCACCATATCTTTTGTCATATAGTTTAGTATTGTAGTGACCCCCGCGGGTAGTGGCGGTTTGGCTGCAGTGACGGTGATGTCACCCCCAGGGGTTCAAGACAAGAGACCGATTAGCTCCCGGAACTAAAAAACTTGAGTTGTTGGCTCAGCGGGCTAATCCTCCTGTCTGGTGTGTATGACTGGAGTTTGAAAACCGCCTGCTCCCTCAGCCTGTTACACTGGTGTCAGGAGTGGGATGAGATGCTTTGGCCAGAATAGGATGAGGTTGAAGTAGGAGGCTATGAAAGGGGTAGTGTAGTGACCCCTGTGGATGGTGGTGTGTTAGCCTCTTCATATGAAAAACCCCTGTATTGCCCCCGCAGTTAGGCTGTCCTCTTATCCTGACATTACACAGACAAGTTATTTTCTAAATATGTATATATAACTTTATAATATTCTAGATTAATCACAACATGATGGCCAAAACACAGCATAAGCAAAAGGACGGTGCAATATTAATAATTAAACCAGCTGAGTGAGTGATGTCCTTCTGTCACAGCTCAAGGTTTTTTAAACAGAAATGAAACAGACTAAGTTCCTGGGCGTCTCTGTGAAATCATTTCCTGCTGGTGAACTTTCAGAATTGAGCTTTCATGCAGATTCTGTGCAGGCTTGCTGACGGAAGTCAGAGCTAAGATAGACAAATAACCGTTTTGAATAAAGCTGCTAAGTTACAGCAGTATACTACAAAAAAAATTTGACAGTTGTATGAATTTTAATTAATGTAAGACTTTCCTATACAGGACAGGCTACCTTCAGGCTATCCTACTGGTGCTCAAAATAGTAATGCACATAAAAACCAACTGACTTGAAACTAATCAAGATAAACAGATGATTTGTACATACAAACACCTACTGTACATTTTACTTTCACTGACATGATCATGTTCAGTGCTCAGAAAATTACAGTAACTGGCTTCATGTAGCTCTTTGGTCAAAAGCAACCTGTTTGACACATAACACAATGGATTATGTGAGCAAGACAAGCTGACCAGGAAAGCACGCACTGCCAACACTTCAGCTCAAGTGTCCAGATGCAGAGGTATATTGTATACATTGCTGACACAAGGAAGTCCTTTTGAAAGGGCATCCAGTCACAGTGAAACTCAGACACCAGTCTTCAAAGAGACTGGATGCTCCTTGTAGGGATTCTACAAGACAATACAAGTAGGTGGGTCTACAAGACAATACAAGCAGGCAGGATATAATTTTGAAAAATATATTTTGTGAAACAGCATACAACTAAGCTTTAAAAAGAAACCAATAAAACTGACTGCCCACTTGCAGCTAACGTTGCAAACACGTGCTGGCATCTGAAAAAGTGCAAGTAAAGAATTGCTTTTTGTTTGTAAAAGATATGGCACTTGCTAAATTTTCAGAGCAGCCAAAATGGTAACAGATCATTTGCAAACTTGCAAGCTCATTTTCGTTTGGGTATCACACATACATTCCTCACATACAGGTCAGAGTTGTCAATACAGCAAGACACTGACTGTAGACTCCAGATGTTTTAAATATATGTGTTCTGCCCTGTGTGTAACAGTAAAAACCAAGACAGAAAGGATGTAGTCTTCACAACTGCAGGTAAAATCAGCCCATAGCTAATACAACTTTCCTTGGATTACATTGCACTTAGCTCACACTGCAAAAGACACTGGTGGTCAACTTTACACCGAAACATTGACTGTTTTTGTTAATTTATATACATAAAAAACACTGTGAGGAAAAACAACAACAACATCAAATAAGGAAAAAATTTGTGAACAACTGCTGAAAGCCACTACAGGCTGTCAGATGAATATTATTCCTCATTCCAGTGGTATCACTTGCTGCTAATTACTTTCTGGGTTTACCTCAATAGAGATGCTCTGCTCCTTCAGCCAAGCAGACAGACTTGTAGCACAAAATGCAGGTTTGACAGCTTGCAAACTCCCATAATGATCTGGGGTTGTGCTGTCAAAGTGTGCCTGAGGATCTCCATTCCACAGAAACAAAGTGTTTCACTACACACACAGACTCATTTTCTGAAAACCAGGCATCTGCACATCTACTCAAATATAAGGAAATGCAAATCGTTGTTAATATGGTTTACATACCAACAGTTAAAAGCACATTTTAATGTTCAAGCGTAAATAATTCTTCAGCATTTGATGCTGGGACATTTGTGACACTTGCCAACAGAACTGATTTATTGCTGGGATTTTAAAAGTACCTTTGGGTGTAAGGCCAACAAGGGTAGAGTCGGAATTCAATCACATAACTTTCTGTGAAAACACCTCAGAAGGGACTCTCCCTTTCAGAGAAAAATATCCAAATTGTATACCTTGTGCCTTCAATTAGTATTAGCTTGTTCTCTTTAAGAAAGTTAGGGGGTAGTAATTCACAGCTGACTTCAGTTTCCAGAAAAGTAAAACATAAGACATAACACTGAATTCCAGAAATAATGACGCTCTGCGGTGGCAAACGTAGTCGGAACCAGGAAGCAAATGAAGAAACGTGTCCATTCATAAACTCATACGATACAGCAGACTGAAAAAAATGCCACAAAACTGAGGCGGTATGCTAATTTTATGCTTGATGTAGAACCTTTTGTCCATTTCCTTTAATGTTTTCAAGATGAACAGTAGCCTACAATACGTTACACAGGAATAGGTACACTTATGTTAATATTCCGTCAAAATACAACCATGTTATACCATAACGAGTTTGGTACTAAAGGCAGCCTACTAAAGTATTCATGTTGCAGACCCCAAGTGCAGCTCATTTAGGCGCTTAAACATCAGTACTAACTTTACAGGTACTGCACACGCTGATTGAAGACAGATGAGAAGTTTTGCTTCACAAAGTAAAAACACCTGTAGATCCACCTCCGTCAGGAATGTACTGCGTTTAGATTGCACGGCTGCGTTAACCTTACATGAGTCGAGGGTCAAGCAGGAGCCGATCATGGAGGGGGTGGGCGGGCGACACAGGGTTTTTTGCATCCTTCAAACTGAGGAGCGCAAACCAGCCTTCCCGGGTGATTCATAAACATGGGAGTTAAAGAGGCAAGTGAGGCCATATAAGGGTGGAGCTAGATGGTGAAATACGACTGCTCTGCATCCCGCATGTTAATACATCCCAGTTACTAATACAGGAACTTAGGTAGTACCTGATGGTGAAACTGTGGTGAAGGAGCTGGGGAGGGCGCTCAGAAGAAAAGCGGTGCTATGTGTTGGCAACATGCGACCTATTAGCTGTTAGACCTTCAAACTTAATTCTGTAATAAAGGTCATGAGTTAAGAATCACATGAACAAAGTGATTTTCTTTTATAGACCAGAAGATGGCTCGTTTTTCTGTAAATTAAATTACAACATTGCGCTACCCCAGCTCCCCAATAAAATAAGTGCTTTTTTGGAAAGTTTTCAAAACGTACGTTATTCACAAACAAAACTGTAAAGTTTTCATTTGCAATATAAACTTCATAAACATCTTAGTCCTTATCATCAAAGCAAATCTGCATCGATCGTATTTTTGACTCTCTATTCACATGACTGACATAGTAAAGTAACCAGAAAACTAACACGGCACATGTATGTGTTATCGCTAACTGGTGATTTTAGACAGACAGTAAATTTCAGGTCGTTTTTCCGAAGTCCAAAGAGAAATACTATTCCGTTAACTGCGGCACACCAGAGACTTCAGAAACATCTAAAATTAGAACCGTTCAAACTGAGCACGCATCGAGTTGATTTTATGTAAACTATATGCAACAAAAACGAATAAAGTAAGCAAGATACTTCACCGACCCACGCAATAAATAAACAGCAGTAAAAACAATAAAAGTTGTTTTATAGTCAAAATAAGAAATACAGTAAATGTACACATTGCATTTTACGTGCATTTTTATTCGGCTACAATTTTTGATTGTAGTGATAAAGTAAACTGCACTTTTGTACTAATTGTTTTAAAAAGATATTTCTTTCTCAATGTTTAGGTAGAGATGTTAATACTGTAGCTGAACAAGGTGGCAGCGGGTCAGCTGCAATACTTACAGTTCCTATTCATCGGCGTTGCCAATATCTGCTATTGATTTTATATACGTTATTATAATAATACACAATTACCTTGAGCGCTGCTTTGGCGTCTTGGCGCAAAAATAATAAAAACAAACCTTCTAACTCACAAAGTTGTACATACGTAAGAAATAATCATGGGTCAGACCGGATTTTACAGGGATGGTTTCAGTACAATCATTGGTGCTACTTAGATTGTAACGCATTATACTGCTTAACCAGCATATATAACCCACGCACCTTGCCTAAACTTACCTGTAAAGATGACGATCGCGCATTTTACTCCCCAAGACATGGTTAGATTTCCGCAGTGGGGGGACCAATATCTCGCTCTTTCTCGCCAGAAGAGCAGTGATGCAGCTGAACAGTGACGGGACGGACTACCAGGAGGGTACTTGAGCGCTAACGACCGTCTCTAGACCGGTTTGACATTTCCCTTAGATCCGCAGTTGTGTTCACATTTCTTTAATTTTCAAAAACTTCACAGTATTCAGTTTCTTACTGAAAAATCCACATGCAACGTTCAGACCCTGCGGTCACCAGTAGACGGCATCGGAGCCTTAATGTCCAAGTGGATGACCTTGTGGAAACTAAAGGAGGAAAAAAAATTCCTGGACAGTTTTAAGGCGGAGTTGACTAACATCCCACGGGAGTGTCTGACTACCGAAAAAAGTCCGGTGACACCCCCGCTGACATCGCCTTTATTATTCTTACATTTGGATGCTATGAGAGAATGCTATTTTAACACGCTCGCCCGTGTTATTTTGTCGTAAATTTACTTCTGAGTAACGCTGTATACCCCTTTCATATTTCCAAAGCTTTTTTCTTTTTCTGTCTCTTTTAATTTTTTTTTTTTTTTTCCCAGAAAAATTTGTCATTCAAGTAGTAAACCGGACGGATGAGATGCAATGCAGTGATTAATGCACCATTTTACTAACTTTATTGGTTAAACTACAATACTGAGAATACTGTGGGGGCTGGAGATTCGGATTGTGGGAAACGATGCAATACTACATGTGCAATATCTCAAAATTGTTGTTAGTGGACAGTCTTGTTCTCCCTACAAAATATCTTTGACTAGGGAGCTTAGAGAAAAGCGATGGACTTCTAAGGATATGAAAATGAGTTTTCTCACATTCACCTTGTATGGACAACTATAAGAAACATCAAACTGTGACCTTTGGACTTTTTCAAATTTATTCCAAAATTGTGCGATACATACGCATACAAATAATTTTTAAGGCTCACTTAATCAAGAATGCATATTATTTTTTTCTGTCATGCTAACAAGCATTAGCTTTAATTTTTACAATAAGAATACAGTCCAATCATCATTTTATTTACTAATATACATCAATTTCTTTCCAATGGTTCTGATTATAATCCAGCATTCTACAATTATCCTTTATATACACACATGGATGAATTTGTTGGCACTCTTCTATTAAACAAAGAAAAACCCACAATGGTCACTAAAATAATTTGAAACTGACAACAGTAATAATAAATATGAACATGAATGAAGAAGAACTAATGAAAAGTAGACATTGCTTTGGAATTGTGATTGAACAGAATAATTTAAAAAACCAAACCAATTACACTGTCAGTCAGTCATCTATACTGCTTCATCCTGTTAAGGGAAGCCTGGAGCCCATCCCAGAACACATAGAGAACAGGGCACCAACCCACTACAGGGCACACAAACACTATGGGACACACCAATCAACCTAACCTGCATGTCTTTGGAGTGTGGGAGGAAACCTACCAAGCACAGGGAAAACATGCAAACTCCACACACACAGACCTAAGGCAGGAATTGAACCCAAGCCCTGGAGGTGTGAGGTAACCACTCCACCATGCCACCTCCAATGACACTGGCCTGGACATATTAGTTGGTATCCCTAGAAAAGATTGAAAATAATTTGACCGTAGTGATGAGTCAAACTATAGCGTGTCCTGTAATCAGCATCAGAGGTGTCTTCAATCTTGCAATGAGTTAGTCAGCCTGTTTAAATGGTGAAGTGTAGTCACTCTGCTGTTTGGTATCACGGTGTGTACCACACTGAACAACGACCAGAAAAAGCAAAGGACAGAGTTAACTGAGCAGGCCAGAAAGATAATTATCGACAAGCATGTTAAAGGCTGTAAGTCCACCTGCAAGCAGCTTAATATTCCTGTGACTACAGCTGCAAATATTTTTAAGAAGTTTAGGGTCCATGGGACTGTAGTCAACCTCCCTGGTTGTGGCCATAAGAGGAAACTTCACATCAAATTGAACAGAAAGATAATATGAGTGGTAACCAAAGAATCGAGGACAACTTCCAGAGGGATTCAAAGTTAACTCCAAGGTCAAGATACATCAGTGTCGGATCGCACCATCCATCACTGCTTGAGCAAAAGTGAACTTAATGGAAGACGACCCAGGAGGACTCCACTGTTGAAAGCAAATCATAAAAAAGCCAGACTGGAATTTGTCAAAATGCATATTGACAAGCCACAATGATTTTGCGCTCCACAAATGTCCTTTGGACAGACAAGACAAAACTGGAGCTTTTTGGCAAGTCACATCAGCTGTATGTTCACAGATGCAAAAATTAAGTTTTCAAAGAACACTGTATCTACCATGAAACATGGGGGAGGCTCGGTTATGTTCTGCTGCATCTGGCACAGGGCGTCCTGACTCTGAGCAGGTACAATGAAAACTCAAGACTATCAAGGCATTCTGGAGCGAATCGTACTGCCCAGTGTCAGAAAGCTCTGTCTTAGTCGCAGGTCATGGGTCTTCCAACAAGATAATGACCCAAAACACACAGCAAAAAAACACCCAAAATGGCTAAGAGCAAAACAATGGACTTTTCTGAAGTGGCCTTCTATGGATCAAAATCCTATCAAACATCTGTGGAAAGAGCTGAAAGATGCAGTCTGGAGAAGGCATCCTTCAACTTGAGACAGCTGAATCAGTTTGCTGACGTTAAGTGTCCCATAATTTTTGTCAAGGCCAGTTTCCTTAGTTTGGGTTTTTTAATTAATCTGTTGAATCACAATTCAAAAGCAACGTCAGCAATCTCAGATTTTCGTTAGCAAGTTCTTTCTTTAATAAAAGGGGTACCAACAAATTTGTCCATGTGTGTACAAATAGGTAATTCTACAGTAGTACATATAATATTACTTTACAAATAAAGTAACATCTCTATTTGAAGGTACATCACCTCCATCAACCATTTCAATTATATGTTATTTAAGCCTTTTAAACATTAGTTTCACATATGAAATTATGAAACAAAGGAAACAGAAATATGGGCAAGAACATTTGTCACACACACAATTTTTTTTCTGTCTACTATCCCCCCCCCCCGTGGGATAGTTTAAATTCAGAAAAAAAATTGTGGATGGGAAGCAGCAGGCAGCCATATGTCACATGCAGGGAGCTGCAGTTTTGAGTATCTTTTTTAAGGACACACCTGGGCTGGGAGTTGAAGTTGAAGCAAAAGACTTCTGTACCCCAGCCTGATGGTCTACCCATTGAGCCACCAGGTCACAAGGTGCTTAGACTGGTGACATCTTAAGAATGCTTAGGATGCAAGTGACCACTAATAATTCAAACATTTACAATTAACTAATAAAATAATTTTAAAAGTACTCTTTGCTTTAATACGTTGTAGAGATTATCACAGACCTGAACCCAAGCTGAATGCCCCTTTTAGGAGGGCACATTACTTGTTTTCTGTGTGCCACGGTCTTCCTTCTCTCTCATTCATTTCTTTCAAAGCATTAAAATCCCTGTTTTCAGGGTTCTTGAACAAATACCTCCTGCATTTATTTTTCCCTCAAAACTCCTACAATATAATAACAAAGGACAATACAACAATGGTGGGTTGGCATTCTCCCTCGTGCCCTAAGGTGCCTGGGATAGGCTCCAGGCCTTCTGCAAACCTACACAGGATTTATGGTTTAGAAAATGAATGAATGAAAACAACAACACTGTCTAGCTTGTGAGAAACACTAAGACTAATATTACAAAATGTGACCACCATTACTTTGGTTGCCTACTCTAATTTGGTTTTCTTAGTTACGATATCCCAGTGGTATATACAATTTAGTTGTGAAATGCAAAGGTAGATGGTAGACAAGCGCTGTCAGATATTTGAGGAATGTTTACTAGCATAAACACCTTGAGTACATGTTTACCAGTCATTGTTTTCTTGTACCAGCAGTGCTTTTTGTTGTTTGAATAATTCTTGTAAACTGAGGCTAAAAGTTATTTACATGTAATGGTGAAATAGAAACACGTAATGTACACTATGTCTGAGAATGCTTTATTGTGGATTAGCAGCATAATTCAATGCAACGCTATTCTACCCTAAGGTCAAAATTGACAGGTATTTTTAGAACGCCGCTAATGTTCCATTACCTTTGACTAATATCGAAACTGTTCATTGTGAGTTGTTCAATTTTCAGCGTGAACGTTCTGAGAAATACGTAATATGTAATTCTGTTGTTGAACATTTCCTGAGTGCATTTATACAGCGCTAAAAGAAAGCAATGGAGTAGGACAAAGTTCATGATGCTGTTTCCAACTTAACTCTTTGGTTAAACACCACGAAATATTAGCGATTGGGCTGATTGGGAGTCAGTACAGGACAGTTTTGCAGCAAAACTGGATTGTTCCCAAGAGAAATGCTATACCAGTTAAAAACAGACAGAAATGACTACATTTACTAAATGTAATCGCCTGTCACTGCTTGGACTTAAAGACATGCACTTTGCATGGTTCATGCATATTTAGCAGACATTTTATTCTACAGTTTCTCAGTTTTCCTCAGTTTTGCCCAGTGCTGTTATTGCCTTTTTACTTTGTAGCAAGGAAGTGGAGCAGAACTTCCCTTGATTGTTCTTACTCTACGTCTGCAGCTCGCAAAGTGTGCGAACTCAACGGATAGCACCAATGCACATGACCTTGTATGGCTGCAGACTGTGCTTGCATATGAATTGGCAAATAGATTCTGCCGCATGCTTGGCCAAACAGCTGGGCAGAGCTTCGCAGAGCGTCATTCTGAACATGGTTTGTTTGGGAATTATAAATGACCCCTCCCCCGTTTCACAGCAGCATAGCAGATTTTTATAAAGTCATGTTGGAGTTAACAAGTATTAAGTATTATTGTAAATTTCAAGGGCTCCCCTGTATCATATCCATAATATCCCGTATGATGAACATCAAGGACAGCCACGCCCATTAGTCTGTTTTCTTCATGGAGGCCTGGCATGCTATGTTAAAACAGCAGGTTACCATTTTAATCCCCCAGACTTTTTTTACGTGGTATTTTTTCTGAACTCAGTACAAATGCAACGCTTTTCAGCAATCCATATTGTTTTTATCCATGGTTTATTTCCTTTAGAAGACCAGAAGTGTGTGAACATTTTTAAAGCTAGTGACATTTGTGAAGAACAGCTGAATGTGAGAACATTATTCCAAAAGCACCATTGAGACTGATATTAGGTATGAACCAGTTAATATTTCCCTAGTATCCCGGCTTAAGGATGTTGGTTCAAATGGTCTGGTGTGTATTCAGAAAACTGCCCACTCACAAGACAGGAAATCGCAACAATACAGGCAGAAACACAACTCCTTCAGGACCCAAGGGTATCATTCAAGACTTAATCAGGCCTGGGACTTGGGTTCAGTGAAAAAAAAGCTGAAAGGCTACTTAAAGCTACAGATGTTTCTCATGTGTTTTTTTTTTTTTGTGTTAAACTTCTCATGAAGTAAAACCCCTCTGTTAGAAAAATTATGGTATCCTATAGAGATGTATGTGGGAACTTTAAAGCTATATTTTATTCTTATTTTTATTGTATAGGTTAAATTTATTTAAAAGAAAATGCATAAACCTTTAGTGGAAAAATTGAGTACTACAGTGCAGATGTTGTGTGCCATAACTGGAATGTTCTTACAGTTTAGTGAGCAGCTGTGCTAGTGTACTGCATGTAATAATTAGGGTGCAAAACTGAGAGATAACACACGAGTCTTCTCTTCTTGGATGATGTGCAAGTATGTTACCAACATGGTCAGAGAAACAAGGCATTTGGCTGGAATTGTCTGAGCTTGGTGTTGTTTATACAAGAAATATTTGACTACCTTATGGGGATGGTTTCTCTAGGGGCTTGGAAGGACTTGCTCTTTCACAAACTTCCCATTACACAGGATGTGATGTCCGTAATTTACACAACTCAATTTTTTAAATGAAA
Source organism: Chitala chitala (assembly GCA_025773905.1). Classification (NCBI taxonomy): domain Eukaryota; kingdom Metazoa; phylum Chordata; class Actinopteri; order Osteoglossiformes; family Notopteridae; genus Chitala; species Chitala chitala. The sequence continues at coordinate 11,119 of JABJVR010002465.1, forward strand.
TTGCTGAAATTTTTTAAAAATAGCTTGAGACATAAATTCATGTAATAAATTGTATACTTTATGATGTATAACATATGCCAAGTCAAGGACACTGGGATTTGGGGATTTTTCTATTATTTTTTTTTTTTTACACTGGAGTAGTTGGAAACAACTGTATTGCTGTGGTGTTTTCTCACACAGCCACTGACAGAATTCTACTACATTGTGAGGAGAGAGGGTGAAAGGTCGGCTTGTTTCTATCCTGGGAACAAAAAGAGTGCTGTACAATCAGAGCAGAAACTTTATTTTATCAGTCTGCCACAAATTCAGATTACAGCTGTATAATTTGATGAAGAAAGCAAAAGTGGATTAATCCTTAATCTTACCCTCTACACTCCATTAGATACAATAAACATGTAACTGATTGGACCGGAAGGGAAGGGAAGGGAAGGGAAGGGTGCAATTTTCAGTTTTCAGGCCAGTTGTAAAACATTTTGAAAAAGCTAATGTTAGCTAGCATGTGTTGTACTCAAAATAAAAAATGCACTTAAATACATTAGCTTTGCTTCAAAGGGATCTTTAACATATGTTATTGTATAGAGAGCTATGAAACACCAAGCTAAAAGGATTTAAACAGCTAAAAACACAAAGTGAACAAACTATTCCCGTGCAGCAATTAGCTTTATTTTTGTCAGAACTGATGTGACAAGGTTGCTAAAAACGCAGTATTAGCCTTTACAGTTTTGAAAAGTAGAGCTGCATTCACATCACGTGGGAATACTGTGTATACCGTCTCTATACCACCAACAGCGGTAAAACAAAATCATCCAGATTCTGTTTCTCGTCATCTTGCCCCATTTTCAAGAAGGCAAAGCAACTTTCCAAGGTGAGCCTTTGAGTTGGCTTTGAGCAGAGCCAACCCTGGGCGTAGCCATGCAGGCAAATTCTAGGGGCGCTGTCTGTCCATAAGGGCACCACTGCAGCAATTGATGGTGGAATTGGCTGCAATGTAAGGGGCACCACTTAAAATTCTGCCAAGGTCACCAATTTGGTCAGGACCGGCTCTAGTTTTGAGGCCTGTTAGAGGATTTCACTTCAGAGTTACCTTTTTATAGACATAGTACTGTACTTAACTAAACCATTATTTATCTGAGTTGTCCTGTTATATTGGGAGAGAATATTAACTTTTGCTCCATCAACAAATTCAATTAATAATAATAATAATAATAATAATAATAATAAACCTTTCAGAAAACAAGCAATTTTACTGTCCATTGTGAAGTGTGACTACTTGAATTCACCACAAGATGGTAGTGTTGGTTAGGGACACATCGCTTGACCTCTAAAATGCCGGACACTCGCCTACCTGTCACCTGTCTGCAAACACACCCTTTGGGACACTTAATCATTTCGGGGTGGTGTACAAACACTTCATAATGGATGGGTTTCCATTATGATGGATATCCATAGAGACTGTTTAGACCAGTGTAAAGACACCTAATAGGGAACCGCATCACATTTTGTCCACTAGAAGGGCACAAATTGGGACACTTTACAACATTTTGTTTTTCTATAGGGCAGCCAATAACTGTTTTGCAACTCTAGAAAAAACTTTACCAACATTATTTCAACCACAGATGCACCAGGAGGGGCAGCTGTCCATGCTGCACCCCCATGAGTGCACCGATACGTTTCACACTGCTACAGAGGTTACACTGGTGATGCGTAATTGTGGTTACAGTAGAAACATTTCATAACTGGCAAATTTTGGTTAAAGTTTGTTGACATGAATGGTTATACCCATCAGTGTACATGTTTATGTTGAAATGTTTACAGCCTGCCGATTTCTCCAAGCTACTAGGATCAGCTTGGCAGATTAAGGGCATGAGATGTGGGAACTAAATCCGTCAAATTACAGGGGAACCCCTGGAACTGACAAGAAAGCAAAGTGGTCCCCCTTGTGTCGGCCACAGATCTAGTTTCCCCAGAAAGGGAACAGTAAAATCAATCTGTGTTGTCTACTGAGCCAAACCAAGTCGATACAAGAGGAACCACAATACCTTCAACAACAGGCTCCTGTGGACTTTCTCGGTTTATATCTGAAGTGCTCCTAGAGACCCGGATACTCCCTGCCTTGCAGTGCACGTCGGGCGCAGATATTGGTGCTGGTGAAGCTCTTTCAAATGCACCACAGCCGTGCATTTCACAAACGTGTTTCCTCTTTGTTGCAGCAGAAAGACATTGTAGAGATGTTGCCTTTATTATAACAGTTGCTTCTCTGTCCTTGATTTTGGTTGATTTTTTCCCCCCGAAAACGTCCAGGAGATGCACAGGGCCATTTGTGGCAAAATGCTTTGCAGAACAGCACTTTTATGTTGGTTTTAAATAGCTGGCATGTTGGAAGCTGTGTGGTGAGGTCAGGAGACCGACATACCGTGGATCCTTACAAAAGCATGGTAACTGAAATATCCTGTATTAAAACCAGAAAGAAGAAAACAGGCTGCTATTCTCCAAAAATACAAAATGAATACAATCCTATATTGTGTGTGTCAACGAAAATGTAATGATGAAGGCAATTTAAAAACTTGGATTAGCCAATTTGTATTTGTATTTAGTTAAATGTCCAGTTGTATTAATATACAGGTACATCTGAACAGTAAATATGACCTCGTTTAATTTTGATGTGTTTGGTGATGTTTTTCTTGCAGTTCTTGTGATCGTGTGTGTGTGTGTGTGTGTGTTTATTCTTGTGACCAAGTGATCACCGTGAGCTCTATAAAGCTGCATGTCACAAACTGCCCTCAGGGTGTCCCTGTGTTAACAGCACAGACACACACATGAAAACACTATTACTAACTAATGTAATTAACATGTGGCCCAGTAAGTGTTTTCACACTCTTGTTATTTGACAGCTGCTGTGTATTTAAAAAAATACCATCTCTAGGATAAGGTTGCAAAGTGGTCAAAGGCCAATAAACTATTTCTGGAGGATGGTTCTATTACAGAACATGAATGAACTGAAAATAATTTGAAGACGGCTTTTAGTAGATTTTGAGGATTTTTAGTCCTACTTTGAATTTGTAATTAATTTGTTATTGGTTTCCATATTCTAACTGGTAAACATGAAGCAATAGAAATGGAAGTGCTCTTCACAATATTGTTTAGTACACTCTGTGGAGCGAATGCTTATCTAATAATTGATAATATATAAAAATTTCATATGTACAGTTTATACAATGTATGTAAAAAAGTGATCATAAACAAGTATTGTTAAAGCATCGATAATCATAAAAAACTGCTTTCAAGATGGTGTGCTTGAACGTTTTCCTGGTATTATACTTTTAGTCAGTTTATGCTTTTAGTTTACTCATCACCTACTTCCAAACACACTTGTGCTTTTATTATACGCTAACAGCAGATTCCATTACACATTATACAATGACAAAATGAGCTACACGTAGTTAACAGTCACAGAGCAGCTGTAGGCAGGGGATTACAGGCTGAGTGTGTCACAGAACTGCATTAGCATCAATAAGGTTCCAGCTCGCGGCTTGTGTTATCAGTGTGACGTTGGAGACGCTTTTCGTCAGAGGACCCTCATGAGGAGTGACAGCAACCCTGCAGGGAGGAGGCTGGTGGAGTTCTCCCTGCGACTGGCTGCGTGTGATCCTGATGCTAGCACCCCAGTGTTGTCCCACTCGCACATCCCAAGGCGGGTCGCTTTGGCGACCCCGGCTGTCCGTGAGCCATTTTTGCACTTTGGGAAATATTGACGTCGGGGGCCCCAGCTCGTGCCATTGATTTGAACTCAATCTGCACATCAAAACGGCATTCGATTGTCATGATTCATTAGGAAAGCAAATGCTTTTTGCCACGGCTGGCTGAGTATGCTCATGGGCTGGAGAGCTGAGTGGTAGGTGGGCCGGGGAACAGTCAGAGGAGGGGGAGGAGGAGGAGGAGGACTGCCCCTGGGCCACAAGGAGAGAAGCCCTGTGTGTAGTGAACCAGGTTTTGCCAGGAGGAAAATAACCAAGGAAACATTAGCTGTTCGTGCCATGCTGAGTTTTGACAGCTCTGCTTCAGGCTCTGGATTTATGACCCATTACTATAAACAGCCTTGGATATAGTTGGTGCATTATGTTCCATGTCATTCTGCATTAGTCTGGAGGTGTGTGACGTCCGTTGAGAAAAATAGCTCTGCCTCAGAAGTCCGGGCATAGTCACCGTACTGGATTGTGCCATTGTGTGGCTTTTCACGTTCATCAAGTGTAAGTCATTCCAAAGACCTGATTAGAGAGCATCCCTGGATTCCCACAATTCTTCAATGTTTACATGTTTCATTGCACAATTTGCCCTGCAGAATGCACGTGCTGTCTTTCATGAGACATATAAAGCCTGTTTGTTAATAACAGCAGACTTCATCACGTTACTGTTCACAAAGGTGAATACATACAATTATACGACTATAACACTTGGCATACTTTTAAACGCCCATACAATTTCAATGTTTTTTCTGAATATAATCTGAGTCTCACTTTTTGTACTTTAGTTTAAATACAGATGAATGCATGACGAATACTTTTTTACGTTACATCATGTATGTGATCATGTATGGAATCATGTATGTGCTGAAATACTATATGAGTAATGAGGATAATGGAGATTGTAACACTCTTTAATGCCTTTGTCTCATTTCTTGTAAGGTCAAACTACTGAAGCCCTATTGAACTAAAAAGTGTGACTGGAGTCTATCTGATGTGTACGGGCTTGGTGTTCCATTAAGTGATCAATGTGGACAAGTGAGTTTTGGATTAAAGCTTCTGGACTTCAAAAGGTCAGTATATGTTAGTCCATTGGCAGAGTGATTAATCAATCAATACTGCAAGCCCTAGGGGCGGGGAAACCAAACATGGCCTTTTGTTTATGTTGGAAAAATTGTACAGCTACTTTACGTTTGTGGAAGCGCTTCTAAAAAAGTTGACAAGCTGACATTTTGGGATGGATTTTTCTCAATCAAATAAATTGTAAGGGGGACGGGATTCCGATTTTACACTGAAGCGCTTACTGTCTCTCTCATGTGTCCCGGTGATCTCATATAGTCACACTTGCTGTTGTGACAGCTCCTCGGACAAACGAGGTTGACATATGTAGCTTACGCTGTAACATTTATGGTTAATTACCCCTATTGCGCACAGGCAGACAAAGCTCTATGAAGAAGAGCAGAAGAATTAGCTCTTTTTGGACCATGTCCATTTGGTCACCTGTGCTCTTTTAATGACCAAGAACTAACAAACAAACGTAGCACATCATTTTGTTTAGAAGACCGTTATCCTCTTTTTGAAAAACATGCAGACTGCCTTAGACACATTTGACTTACACCTCGTGGTACCAGAAGATATTCAAATCACAAGAACATAAAAAAATTTTGTGTATGGAACAAAGCACAGAAAACAAGTTGCTCATATTAATATTCCCTATATTAATATCATTAACATAAGGATTGACATCATCATCACAGTTCGACTTGGATGTGCTCCTTGTGTTGGCCATGCCCCCTTGTTACCTTGTCTTGTTGCCCCTTTAGTTATTGCCCGAGTGTTTGCACCTGGTAGTTGGTTCTCTTGCAGTACTTTCAGGCCATAGTGTAGCCTTGTCCTTTTGCCCTTATTCCTCTGTGGTTTCTGTATTTTAGAGAGTCTTTGTTTGCCCTGCTTTTGCTTTTGTTTCTAAGTAAATAAACCCATCTCTGCACTTAGACCACGACAATAATTTGCTATTCACTTTAAGAACTTTGATAAAATAAAAAATGCAATATAAATAAAAAAAAGAAAGAACACATACACATGAAATACACATTTAGCTAATTCGGTTGTCTGTTTTGGCTGAATTTTACAATTTAAACAATGTTCTCAGGGTTCTTGTTACTGATGTTCTATAGAGACCATGGGCTTTCACTCTCACTGGATTGAAAATAAAGATTAATACCTGGCGCGATTAAATTGAGTATTGTACACAGGGAGGGGTTACAGCAGTATTGCTAGGGGAAGGGCTTTGATCATTAGCAAATTGATTGTCTGCTGCAAATTGATTGTCTGCTGCTAAACAGTTTCTTTACACTGGCGTTCACAAAAAGGTGGAAGCAGGGCTGACGGTCAATGGCTGTCATGCTTCGTATCCATATTTTTTTGTTTTAAAAAAAATCTGTCTCGTTAGTCTTTCTGACAATGATGCCATGGACCTGTCCTCTTCCTTAGCGAGGC
>JABJVR010002466.1:0-17349 GCA_025773905.1 Chitala chitala
TGTGGTGGGTTGGCGCCCCGCCCTGGGTGTCCCCTGCCCTGCGCCCTATGTGCTCTGAGATGGGCTCCAGGTTTCCCTGTGACCCTCACCAGGAATAAGCGGTTGAGATAATGGATGGATGTTATTGTGATGATGAATGCAGATGGTGCCCCTAGTGGTAATAGCCGGTGTAAAACATGCTATGGATCTCTTCATTAGCGTAGTGGGAAAATATTTGCATAACGTTACATTTAATAAAATCACAGTAAAATGGTACAGTTTGTCAAGATAAAGTAGCCTTACAGCAGCTTCAATGTTTCAAAGAAGTATAGAACCTAATGAATATGCATGAAGCTAATCATTAATCTTGTTTTATAACTAAGTGTTACAAGGAATGTATACAAGAAGTTTTACTTGTTTTGAAGATTGGTTGCTACAACTTTCTGGTCAATCAGTTAAACTTTGCACACTGTACCTTTGAAGGTTAGCTAGAGCAATATAAAACCATTTCTGTCATGACAGGAACAATGTGTCGGCACTGCAAGGATAGAACAATGCTGTCTTTGGAGTTGAAAATATTAGACCTTCCATTTTTAGTAGCTGCTTTTTACTAGCTAATGTTTGTGCAAGAAGAAGCAGTCTTGTTGTCATTAAGTACATATACTTGATACACATACCTGTTATAATGAAATTTGTTCTCTGTACTTAACCTATTCCCTGGGGGAGAACAGTGGGCAGCTATTTATTCAGTGCCTGGGGGAACTAGCATTGAGTGCAGGGACATACTTAGCAGCTGGGGTGGGGTGCCTGGCTGGCATCTTAGGGCACAATGGGTTCTACAGATGCTGGAAGCAAGAACCCAGCACTAGTACACACATCAGTCACACACACACACACACACACACACACACACACACACACACACACACCAAACACAATGTGACCAAATTGCTTGATCTACACCATCACTGACTTTGCTGTCTTGAGCTGATGCATGTTGATGAAGAGATGGATTTTGGCGTTATGGCTCTGACTCAGAGAAAGTGCTTGTCTATGGTTCTGGCACAGTATCTTTATCTTGTTCCCATCAGCAATACCTCCCCCCATACGATGGACAGGGAGAGCACGCAGCGTCTGCCAGAACTACAAAGACAGGTTTTCTCTTTTTGGTTTTCCCTTCAGGCCTTGCACACAATTAAGTAGAAGCCTTGTCAGTATAATGTTACCAGGTAGGGCCTGACCTCAAATAAAACTGCTGTACGGCAGGCAGAGGTGCACTGTATTCAGAAGCAAGAGCTCAGACAGAAATGGGGCCTTTCACAGGAAGGGGGTGGAGTGGGATGGGGGCTGGAAGTTAATAAGTTTATTCATTGGGGGAGCTCTCAATGAAGTCACAACTTGCTTGAGATGAGTGGGGTGCCCTGAGACGCCCCGTGTTTTACAGAGGCATCCCAGTGACAGCGGTCGTTAAGAGTTTTATAGCCACGTATAAAGAGGGTCCTAAGTGCTCCTGAAAGCTTGTAAAGCCACTGCTTCTCAAGTGCAGAAATACCTTGCCAGGTCAGGCTGCTTTTGCACAAAGGTTGACACTGCTGTTAATTACCACAGCCAGCCAGCCAGCCGCTCATCTGTTTCAGTAGACAAAACGGCCGTGCCGCATCCTGCATGCTCCTTGTCTGTACTGACACCACACATCACCTTGAAGAAGCATACTTTACTTTCTATGCGATTAAATGCCTGAAAAAAAAAAACATTTTTTGATAGTTGTTGCCAATTTTTGCTTGTCTGAACTTTTCCAGGAGAAACTTGAAAGACTGGTTAGAACAAGTACTTACGAATCTGCAGTTTGTTAACATGGATGATTTTATGTGCAGAGCTGTGGTGATGTTTATAAAGATAATAATGTATATAAAATAGGAATGGTTGCTCTGTGATCAGTAGGTTACATGTCCACATGCCATCAGATATTATACTTATAAGAATAGTTCGTTTTGTAAATAACTGTGCACACTATAAAAAATTTGTGTGTACAGATGCACATCTTATAATCTAAGAAAAATAATAGTTATAGTTGCAGTTTGTGTAGTGTGTGAGGGGTAGTTTCACACAGGGTCTTTTCAGCCAGTGACCTTGCTTTTTGTTTGAGAAAACATCTGACAACCAGCCCATGACCAGCCTTTGACGTGGGTGACAGCCTGACCGACAACTGGACCACCACATTCCAGAGCACCCCCTCCCCCTTCGTCAGCCTACCCCCTCTACTTATGAGCTTCTGAAGTTGTCTGCAGGCAAGCGATCTCCATGCCTTGCTGAGATCCCCAAACATAACGACCACGCCTCTGTGCACACAGACTAAACAAAACAAACGACCGCTTCCTTTCTGTCACAGGTCGCACGCGTTTGCTGCTGGCTATAGAGGACACACCCCCAGGAGTCCCTCTCAAGCTTCTATTGGGCTCCTGTGTTGCAGTTTGTACCCTCAGTGGGCTGTTTAACCCATTTGTCTAGAGGAACAGGACTATTCCTGTGATCACACTGCATTTCGCTTGTGGTGTGTGACAGGCTTGTGCAGATATTTGTTCAGCAAAATATATAATCATTTAGTGTCATTCCAGGATAATAATATTTATAAATGGTTTTTTGACAGATAAAACACTATTATTTTGAAGATAAATTTTTTGGATGCTCACTTGGACTTTTCTCCTGAAAATCTTGGTGTGGTCAGTGATAAAGATGGCGAACAATTTCATTAGGACATTTCCAACATGGAAAAGCGTTATTAAAGCAAGTGCAGTCCCAGTGTGGTGGCTGACTACAGCTGGATTCTTAGGAGCGATGTTCTTCAGACAAACAGCAGGAGATAATTACAATGTCTGAGTTTTGGATTATACATTTGTCATTTAAATAAGCACACAAATGTACAATATTTTCAAGTTTCAAATGCATGTCCCTCTAGATGTTACCCGATGGAGACATTCATATGCAACACGCAAAATGTTGCAAGGCTCAGATATTTTCTCCGTTAAGACAAAAGAACATTTTTTGGCAAATTTTATTCTTTTATGGAAAATTGATTATAATTTTACTTGCCATCATATCCACCACATTATGAACACCTTCGTTACAAGTATGAATCAAGTTGAAATGCTGTGTGTAGATGTTTTTTCTCTGTGTTTCATTGTGGAGGTACTGTTTTTCTCTGACTGCATATGTGAATTAAAAAAAAAAAAACACAAATTTGTGCCTGTGTGATTGGGTGTTAACATGTGCAGGGCCAGTGTAATGCACCAATGTCCCACCAAGATTCACCGCATATTAAAGTCTTAACTAGAAGCTGTAAATGGCTTTATAAATAAACGAATATTTAAAGCTAAAGGTTGGCATCCTCCAATATTTTTCAACCATATGAATGGCAGTAACTTGTCATGGATAACCTTTTATGCAATTTAGCATTTTATTATGCCATTAGCAGCTGCCGTAATCTCCATAAAATTATAGTGGGGCATTTGTGGAGTGCTTTTGGCCTTTGAAGTCTGAATGTGCATGGACTTTGCAAGCTAAGCTCTTGTGGCATCAATCACCTAAAGTCCAGGCTAACAGCCAAGAAGGTGAAAGTACCACTAAAAGCTGTGTACCTTAGTGACAGGAGGACAAACGAGGTTGTGACCCACAGTGTTGCTTTGCTGCATTCCCCCCTATGTTCACAACTCATTTGTGCTCTGAGCTTGAGTGAAGAATTAGCAGTAGCATGAAAGGTTACTGCGAATGCTTCAATGGGCAGGAAGAATGCAGGACCTGCACATGTTCACCTTTCTCTCTCCCCCTTTTCTACCATCAAGGGTTTTGTGGAAGTTGGAGTCACGCATCGTACGTTGTGCGTCAGGATAAGAAAGGAGTCCTCAAGCCATTTTGTTGAAAATACCTTCTTGCACGCATTGTTGTTTGAATTTCCACTGTCTGTTTGTGCAAACATCTGCTGCCCTTGCAGACTTTAAAGGGAAGAGGTGAAACACTTCTGTAAATAAATAAATGCGAATGCCAGAAAACAAATTAGTGCAAACGATGCAAGGGAAATGCGTAGTATCGGCCCTGCTGATGGGTTCTGTTTGATGAAGGCTGGCGTTAAGGAAGCCTTTGTACCTAGCTGACCGCTCTGGCCTTTTCACTGTTTGCTCTGCAGATGTGGACGAATGCCTGGACAACAACGGCGGATGCCAGCAGATCTGCGTCAACACCATAGGCAGCTATGAGTGCCAGTGCAAGGAAGGTTTCTTCCTGAGTGACAATCAGCACACATGCATCCATCGTTCTGATGGTGAGCCCCCAACCCCCAAACACGTCATCACCAATGTCTCAGATTCTGTGTTTCATACAGTTTAGAGTCTTTTTTCTTTTGTCATGTATCTGTGTACCATGGTGGTGCTGCTGTTCTTCTTTGATGCATTATCCCAGGATTCTCTTTTCAGTTTTTTTGTTGTTGTTTTGTTAGGCTACTTTATTTGCAAGCCATGCTATTTTGAAGCAACAGGACTGCACATACACAATGTCTCAGGTGCTTCTACTTGTGCAAAACCTGCTCTGAAAATGTGACTGGTTGTCCTCAGAACATCTATCTGCAATGTTAATCACTGGTTTTCTTTGCTGTTCAACGGTTTTGTTTTGGTTTAAAGAACTGTTAAATATTGAGGATACAGAGGGAAGGAATGCAGTCAGTGGTGTGATTCTGTTTGCACAATGACATCACCGCTAGGTGCCCATGGAATGTACGAATGGGCAGCGTGCCTGAAGTTTGACAAATGTCCGCTGAATGCACGAAACCTTTTTCCAAGTGCAGTGCATCTGAAGGGGGCTTTTACCCCCACTGTGTCCTCAGCTTCACTCACACTGCTGAACCTCTCTCACTCTGCCTGTCAAGCTTAATCTGTGGCTTTAGTTTGTAGGCAGCGAGATACAAGCTCGGTTTGCCATCGAGGAGGCAAAGGGAAAAACCAGGAGTGAACATTTTTGAGCCAAGATGCAGAGCGGATAGAAAACCCCTCTCTTTTTCATCTGTACTCAAGATCATGCCTAAGTGATGTAGTAAACTGGCGAGTAAAATGACGTCTATCTCTGCCATCTTTCTCATTGTTTAAATATTGAGAAGTTGACACTTGTCATGAGTGGGGGAGGCATGGTGGCTCGTAAAGGTAATGCATTCCTCACAGTTATCCCCCTCAAGGGATAGTTTGCCAGACCCAAAAGCAGGTATGAGAGGAAGAGTGAACCTCAAACACTGGTTGTAATGCTAGGATTTAAAAAGCATTCTGTAAGATTTTAGCTCATAGCTGGGAATAAGATTATCACATTTTGCTTTTTTGCAGAAGGCTGAATATGATTTTTTTCTGCTCCTGCACTCCTGGTTATATTTTAGACATCAAAAGTGTCCTTCAGCAAATAACTGTAATTTCTAGGTTTGTCAGACATCTTCAGGGTAAACAGGCCCTAAAAAGGCTGAGAGAGTGGGCAGCGCCAGGCCTCAGCATGCCACACCAGCTCCTGAATGAAGTGCTTGTCCGTTATTGGGCTATGAATACTCAACATGTCATACAGTTCCACAGGCATGTCATCATTTGTCCTCTGCCCTTCTCTGATTAATGGAGATCTGGCATTAGTTACACTGTTGACCAAAAGTCTAAATTTAGTGCGACGGACCTCCAGCATATCCCTGTGTTGCTCTTTGGCACCCGACGGCCTGTTTGTCTGTGTCAGGGTCTATATGAATTACATGGATGCTGTCAAATGCCATGCAAAGGATGTGAAGCTGTCTACTGATAACTCATCACTGAAGAGGAAGAGAGCAGACTCTCACAGCCTTCCTCACATGCAGGGCAAAAATACAGTCCAGAGGTGAATATGTAAATGCCCTTTTTACATGACCGTTCAGTCAGGTTGTTCAAATAGCTGCAGTGACGCAGTATTGTGCTGCTCTTGGTCAGCCTGAGCTCACTGTGGAAAGTACCGTGTACGATAGCCTTGTGCAAGCCTATTGCAGCAGTTACTCAGGGTCCACTTAGAAGGAAATGTGCCTTGCAGGACTTTAACAGACTCCTTCAAACATTTCTGTAGTCTCCACTGAGAAATGAAGCACAGACAGTCTGGCATGAATGCTCATCAATTGTCATTAGAGTACTGTTGAAGCACACCTTGAAACCAAGGGGTCGCTGCTTACAATCCACTGATCAGATTGATTTAACAGGACCCTGAGTTTGTGGTACATAAAACCATAAACAATGAACTGAACTTTTCTCTGGAAAGTAGTGGAGGGACTTTAGCTGTTTTTTTTTTTCATTTTCCAGCATGGGGTGAGAGGTAAGTGTGCTGTTAACTGAAACCTGTGTGCCAACATTTCCAAACAGCTTCTGCTACTCTTCACTTTTGTGTTATACCAATTCCTAGGCATACATGTTTTTTTTTCTTCAAATGCCAATCTAAACACTTAAAAAACTTTTGCCTGTAATTACAGTGTTTGATTTTTAAGTAAAATAAACAAGGATTCCATAACAATACTCATCTGCTTGCAAACTGGCAAGCAGGAAATTAAGACTTTTAACTTAGCTCCAGTCTGGGCACACCAGCAGGCAAGAGGTAGTTTTTTGTCTGATGAAAAGCCACTGAGCAGAACTTGAAACCTCACCATTTGTTTTCCGAGAGCTCTTTCACCTCTCTCAGGCAAGAAGCACGTCTTATTAAAAATGCAGCGTCACGTTAGCCATGCCATCTCCTACACTGAAAACCGAACAGGCATTTGAAACCGCAAGCCACTCACATGCCCAGCTGCGCAAAAGACGACCTTGTTCTTATTTGGCTGGACGTATTCCGTGCTAAAGGTGCGTGTGTGTGTGTGTGTGTGTGTGTGTGTGTGTGTGTGTGTGTGTGTGTGTGTGTGTGCCTGCACTTGTGCATGAGTGGGTGGACTATAGAGACTAAACGGTTTATCTACTGTGGGGGTGTTTGGTGGAGGGAAGGTCATAAGTTACTACACAGATTTACTTTGGTCTTAATAAAAAACAGGTCTAAAAAGCATGAAATGTATTGGTAGAAGAGGGACACAACAAAAAGAGTCAAGTTGATCAGCCCTGACATTACTGACATCACTGGTTCCTGCTGTCCATTCCTGTGGCTGACAGATACAGAGTTGCCTGTACTACAGTTTTCATCTACTACGTCTGTGTTTTCATTACACTTTTGCTCCTTCTGGTTTCTTACCAGCTGTTGCCACATTAGCATTTGTTAATGAATGCATTGTATTTTTTGATGGGTCAGCAAATGGATTGTTTATGGACATGTCTCTTGAAAGCTCAAACTGGATGGAAAACAAGTGCACGGACAGAGTTTTTTCTAGTTATTGGTTTGTCGTTGTTTTTATTAAGTCATCAATTTTAGTACTGCATCAACCGTTTTCATTTCTGTATTGTTTTGTAGGTCGGAATTGCCTTGCATCCAGGAAATTTACAAAGTGTGCACATTGTTGGCATTGCATGCTGTCCACTGAGTAGCAATTTTCACATCTGTATCTAGAATGCTCTTGTTTTGGCCATAAGCGTCCATAGTTTTATGTGCTCCATATTTTCCTAGACAATGGGATGAGCTCTTGGTTTTGAGGGAATGTTGTAGAACCACCTCCCACCAGAGCTATGAAAGGGAAGCATACATGGGCCCTTGATATTCTGTAGATTGGTGATTTTGCCATAGTCATTTTCTAAATGCAATTAAATCTTTCCTCCACCTCTGTCTCTTTTGCTTTGCTGTTATCTGAAGTGGCTCAGAATGTGAACATGAGTTACTGAAGAAATACAGGCATTGACACACACCCCCCTCCTCCACTCTTTGTTTCTTATTGCCTTTGATGGCTTGGTTTGGGACAATTTACAGATTAGGGAGCAGTTCCACCAACTAAATTCCTCTTCATATTCATATGTGTCGCAAGAGGGGGTGACGTATGTTTTGGGGAGTGGGGGTGAGGGGGAAAAATAAACACAGAGACAAACATGGTGAGTAGAGCGATGGAAGTGGAGTGTGTTTATTTGGAGTTGCTCGGAGGAGGAAATGGACAGGAGAAAGCTGTTACTCTCTCTCAGAGCTCACATTTTTATGCAGGAGGAATTCTAAGTTTAAACAAACAAGGGAGGGGGGTGGAATGGGAGCCGAAGAGAGATGTAGAACGTAGGCTCAAGGGCCTGCAGGGCTCTCTCCCCTAATGCTGTGTTTGTTGTCAGCCATCAGCCATGGTCTACTGTATGCAAACGAGTCGACACTGCACATTGTAAAGTCTTCCAACAAAACTAAGAGTTCACACCCAGAAAAAAGAATAATTCTTTTGAAATTTATCAAACATATACCATTTACAGGAGATCTCCAGTATAATTGTCAAGGCCACTTTAGTCTTGATAAATCGATGTCACAGTGTGTGGCTGTCCCTTTCTTTGGGGCGAACAGTCAGAACGTTGCTTTGCTGCAACCATAGAAACCATTAAGGTTCATCTTAATGGTTGACTGTATCTAACATGTCCTTTAGTGTTACACAAAACCCTCTTTGTTCCTCAAAGGCACTTTAAGATTTTTGACAATCATTTTCAGTGCTTTACTGCTTGTTATTGTTAAATAATATAGTTTATAGCAACTTTTGCAATATTTCTTCCTTACACAACCTTTAAGTGTTTCTAATGTCAGTGTCTCAAGTTGTTGAAGGGCTGCATTTAAATGTTATATAATACAAGCACTCAGCCTTAGCAGTCAGAGCTGTACATGGCTGCAGCCTTTAATAGAAGCCTCGGTTTATTACTTCTGAACAGTGTGCGCTGTTTTGAAAACAGAGGTGACACCAGGGAGTGAATGTGCCCTGTCTTCACTTTGCCAGCATTCGTGTGGGGTGGGCACGCTCACAGCAATCATTGGCGGATACTGCAAATCGCAGGGAAGCAGCAAGTAAGTAATGTTAAGGGATTTAAAATGAAACCCCCCTTCCCAACTGTGCGCCCATGGTCAGTCTGGTGTCCCCAAGTTTTCCTGGTGCAGCATTTTCAACTGAGGGATAGCCTGAGAGACGGGGGCAGATGATCACGCAGACAGTGTTTGTGCTTTGTATTTAAACTCCGCCGCAAACATCCTGGTTTGTGGGCGGAATCCCGGGGTGGAAGTCAGAGGTCAGAGATTAAAAGGTGCTGGAGGATGGGCAGAGATAAAAGTCTGCCCCTAATGTCCGTCTTTTAACATTTTCTCCCTGAGAGAGTAAAAAATGAGTCTACTCAGGGCACAGACTAATCTCTACTCTTCTTTACAGGATACCTATCTCAGAGGGACGTTTTTCCCATTGTAACTCATCATATATCAAACTAAGTGGTGTAGGCAGACTCTTCACTGAATTGAGCAAGAAAGGATTTTGACCCATAAACCATGCAAAATAAGTTGTTTATTTTGAACATTGTAGTGGTTCTGGTTCAGAGGTTAATGGAATTTGTTCTCAGTGTTTTGGGGTAATTTCTCTGAAAGCTAAAGGCAACTTGTTGTTTGGCCAGTGTTATATAACTACAGTTTAATACAAAACCTTTGCCTGACCTCTACTAAAAACATGAAGAGCGACCCAAGCGAATACCACAAAAACGTATACAAAGGTATTGGACACATTAAAAGGTAACACACGGCTCTACTCACTGCAGAGCTGGTCTATTAAAATGGGCTTACTGCAGTGTTTGTAAATGCTGAGTCTTTCTCAGTGCAAAAATACTGTTTAAATATTATTTTTTATGTGCAAAGGATTAAAAAGAGAGCCCTAATTATTTGACTGGTTGTAACTTGACTTCTTAAGGTAAACATGCCCTGTTGTGTACCAGAGGGACCTGCTTTAGCTTCCTTGTTTTCTTTTAAAAGTTTCTGCAGTATTTTTAGTGCTGAGTTTGACTTTAGCGGGTGGAAATGTTTTACAAGTGTGAATCTGGCTGGGTTTCCGTTATGAAGGACCTCAGTTCTGACTGGAGACAAATAAAATTGCTAAGTCAAAACCACCAGCAAATAAACATGGCTTGGTGTTGAATACATGTGTAATACAGAACACGTATTCTATGTATGTGCACAGAAGACTGATTTTTCACATTAGATATTTAGTTACAACGATGAATCTTTCTAGTGAAATGCAAAATGCTTCAGCTTGTTAAAAATCAGATTTGACATTCCAGTGTCCATTTTTTCTTAATGCATTTTGTTAAAATCCCAAAGTTGTTTTTAAAAAATTTCCTGCCTGGTCTGCTTACAGTAATAATATACATGTTGTTCCATTCACTGGGCTGAGTATAAACACACAGACGGGGAAAAAAAGCATTTCTCACCTACATTTCCCCCTTAGTTATCCCAAGTGTTTTTTTCATGACCTTTACAATTATATGAACTTATTTATCTATTGAAGCATCGGCGCTTAAGCCAGTGATAGAATTGAGGAAAAGGATTTATACACGTGCAAATCATGGGGGACTGTCTCCACTAACGTCTGCTTGTTTTGCTCTGTCTTTACAATGCTTCATTCACTGCATGATACACTTTGGAGTTTTTAATGTGACTGGTGAATCACCAGGGGATTTTCTTCTTTTAAAGTTGATAGAGTAGAGCAAAGATCATGGAACAGACTCACCTTGAAATAGACATACTGCATCAGGACAGTGTGCATGTAGTTTTAATGTTCAACATAATTATCCAGTTTTAACATTCACTGTAATTTTTATTTGAATTCTGTCCTTATTTCTGGACCGTTTAATGAAGTATAAAACAAAAACTTTATTCAATGTCATACTTGTTTTTTAAAGCTTTTTAGTTTTTTTAACGTATTAATATCTGAACTCAACATATTTTAATATGTCTAAGTCAAGTTATATGTTGTGAAGAAAAGCTTTGAAAGAGAGGATGTGTGTATTTGATGAGGAAATTCAGGGTGGGGGGATTGTGGTGGTTGTTAGGACAGGGGTTCTCAATTGAAGGACATCAATGCAGTCTGTTGAAGAAAAGTCCTCATTGAAATTCATGGCTGAGTACCTATAGCATTGTGGGTTTAACCAGGCAGTGAGAGAAAAGGAGAGAAAGAGACTGAGAGAGATGGAGAGTCTGACAGATTTCAATTAAAATGGCATTTGCAAAAAGAATAGATGGAATGGGGGATGGAGAAGAGTGTGCGTGTGCGTGTGTGTGTGTGTGTGTGTGTAAGAGAATGTGTGTTCGTGCACTTGTTTCCTTCAAAGTGCATAAAGGTGCTTTGCATGGACAAACTTCTTGAGTTCACAGTGCAGTATTTTTACAGTTTGAACACAAAGGTCAGCTCCAAGTCAACTCCACCCACTCGTTTAGGTCTTCTCAACATCACTAGCAAGCGATACCTGATGCCTATTGGCTCAGCTTCATATTGACCAGTAAATCCCAAGCTCAAAAGAAAAACATTTCAGCTTTCAACATGACACCATCACAGAATTGAGCCATTTTTAAGAATCAAGCTCATAACCTACCAGCTCTCTGAAACCCTGGCAGGTTTCATTCTGCTCTCAAACCATTTGATCTGTGGATTGTACAGGTCAGTCTTATTTGGAATTCAGTTACAATGTGGGAGAATCTGTAGACCTGTGCAGCTGGCGTGGTTGTAGATGTCAGCACAAACAGTAGTAAGGTCCATAGAAAAGCCATCTGTACCTTTAGCAGGGTCCTGTCAAGATGCTAACACAAATGCACCTGGTAGAAGGCCACATTGCATTGCAAGCTGTTTGTAAAGGTCACCACCTGTCTCCCACACACACACACACACACACACACACACACACACACACACACACACATTATATGGCATATCAGGCCCAGCTAGTACACAGGTATAGGTAAGAGTGTTTTTGAGGGTGCTGAGTTGGAGTCTACACTTACCCCTTGTGCCCATTTGTCGCTTTTTCTTGCCTTTTAATGTTTCTGCTGTTTGATATATTTTGATTCTATACATAGGGCATTTCCATACACAGTATATAAATATACACAAAAAGTTTAACCTCCTCAGAAACTCCATAGTTCCAGGGTTAGTGTCCAAGCTAAGTTTTTGGTTTTTTGAATGTAGGCTTTGCAGCATTTTGACAGTGTCACAGTTAGAATATTTAGATTCAGAATAGTATCTGTGCACATTGGAAATTCTTATACCTGATGTATTGCACATATGTAGTTATCTACATTTTACAGTTATCTAAATTTATTAAAGTTTGGAAGCATGTGACATTTTAAGAAACTGTAAATAGAATCTAATTTTTTAAGTCATCAGATGAGGTGAGTCATGGTTGCAGTAGCATGTAAGCTGCATGACGGTTTTGGTTCTACAGTTGGTGACGAGGAGTTTCAGTCCCTCATTGATCACGGACAGATGAATTAGTCACCTCCACTGTCTAAATTGCAGAAATGGGGTGTCAAACTTCCATCTCCTCTGGTGTGCACCTTTATGGTGTCCACTCCAAAGTTGGAAGACATCGGACTCAGGGTGGCATCAGATGCATGGCACTGCACTCCGTCTCAAGCGGCACAAAGGTCCCATTGTAGTTCTGCTTTCTGTCTCCAGTGTAGAAACAAGGGTAAGATGTATTGAGGATAAGTATATGGATATGTTTTTGCTTTTTCACCTCATGGCATGAAAATTCGTGCCTTCCACTCTGCATGTGCAATGACAGAGGGACCAGGCCTCATCCAAGTCTGTGCAGCGAATGGCCCACCTAGCCAGTGCTGCACTAAGTATCAGCCCGCCTCATCTGGACCACTTCCTCTCTCCTTTTGTGTATGATGGGATTATCCTTTCTTATCGTAAAAGGATTACAGGCTACAGAACCGCTGCCCAACAAAAACGGGTATAAGTGCCAGTCTGCCACCTCTCCCTGGTGCCCTCCCCTCGATACGCCTCTTTCCGCTCTATTCAACAAGAGGGGAAACTCAAACTGTCGAATACTGCGACTGACTGAGTGTTCAAGGAAGTAAATTCTTTTAACTGCAGTTTCTATCATTATTTCCCTCCCACTAGTCTTATTCTTCTGTTCTCTGCTATGTTAATCTCATTAATTCTGATTGCTTATCAGCACTTTCCATTTGTGACTGGGCTCATGAATCTCTTTTAGTGCAGACTGATTCGTTAACAAATGGGCTGGTCCATTAGTTTTTCATCTTTTGCTGTCTGTTGTGATCGGTACATCTTGGGCAGCAGCTGAACCAGCAACGCCCACAAGATCGGCTGCATGTGGGTTGAGTGTTTAGTGCAAAGTCTCTTTGCTTTCTCTACACCATTCACCCACACTTCATAGTGTCTTTGACAGACCCAGTTGAATGTCTCCTCCCCTCACATTTATACTGAAGACAAAAGACAAAGACAAACAGTGGGTCATATATGTCACATAATGACCATCATCTCATCTGAGAATTGAAATAAGGGAGCGAGACCACAAATATATTAAATATATTTACTTCCTGTTTCTTAAAAGAACATGACTGTTTTGAGCTGCAGTTCAGTGTAATGATCAATCTGTTGTGATATTCTCAGCCAGGACTAAGCGTTATTTAGTGTCAATGGTATTTACAGCTTTAGACGCTTTATAGCTGCTCCTCTTTTACTCTAAATAAGGGTTCAAGCACTGGAGCTGTTTGGGTTGTTATTCTAAGCACTGTTCTCATGGGTCTAGATAATTTTGCCTGCAGGTTTTCCTGTCACAGGCATATAGTAAACTTTATCTCAGCGCAGTTAAATAAATCTGCAATGCCAAGATGCAAGAGCGATGGTGTGTGTGCAAGAGCGATGGTGAAATCATGTTGAGGTTTGGGTCCAAAGCTCCATTTATTGATGCAGCAGTTCACACTTCTGCACATAGCTCCTTCTGCTCTCACAATTGTGATAGTGTGGATCTAGTTAGGCCCAGCACGCATCATGTTTTACGTTTAATGGATTCTGTCTTTGCTATTTCACTTTTTTCGTTCCCATTACAATTTTAGCTCAACCTTAGGGAACAAAGAGAAGCATTTGGTGTTGAAATTATATTCTAGACATTCTTCTATGTCTTATTCTTGAGGTCTGACATGCAAGTTGATGGTTCGAGAGGTGTGAGAGGTTGTCACTAAACACAAGGGAAATTACCTCTGCCTGGATGACTTTGTGACAGATTCTGTGTGACAGCACTTTGTTACACAGAGAAGTAGAAAAATAGAAGTGTTCAAACACCTGTCCAAAGTCTGGCTTCTGTCCCTTGTGCTTCATTATAATTGTTCAGTCATCTATGGGGCAAGGCCCAGGCGAAACTTGTGGAGCATTTGTTTTTGATACTAATAGGCATTGCTGGACCCTTGGACCTGTCCTTCTGCTGTATCCTGAGGATTAGTACCTGTTAATTAGCTGTAACTAGGGTGTTCTTACCACTGTCAAAGAAAGAGAATCCATGCCCCCCTACATTCACTTTCAAAGACTCTTCTGTGCCCCTCAAGTACCTTAAGAGGATGAGGCTACCAGCGGTTTTGATGCCGTTGCTATGGGGACAGTCACTGTTGGATGAGTGCTTTTTCCAGGCGTTGTTGCAGCTAAGAGGAATGCTCAGATTCTGTGCCCTTTACACATGAAAATGAAAAAAAAGATCTTATATTGGTAATACAGAACTACATCGTGTACCCAAAAACTTACATATTTAAGTATCATTAACTAGAAAAGGTTTAGTGCCATCATGCAAAAATGCTGTTCTTCCTACATTTAAACAGACTTCTGCTTCTTACTGGGTCGTGCCCTTCTTTACATGAACATATGAGCTTTTTGTGTCCTGTATTACTGCAGACATGTGATAAACACCAGAATGTCTGTGTGCCTGTTTAGGTTGTGACGTGTCACCTTTTGAGTCACTTGTCACTGCTCAGAGAGGTGGCAGTCATGGTGTCCTGCAGCACAGGTAGTAAATATTGAGGAAATGAGTTCCTTCCTCTAGTATTTAATGTACACGTCCATCACGTACTGCAGAGGTCTTGCCATTTTGGCATCAGTTTAACAAATAATTGTACACACAAATCATTCACATGCTGAGGTCACAACCCAATGTCCTCTAAAAACCGTCCCGCTCAACGTTTTTGAGAAGATGCCTCACTGGAGCCTCTGCACACATTCGTGAACTGATTTAAGGGTTTGGAGAGCGATGCAGCGTGTAAACATATCTGAGGTGTAAAATGCAGACGATAAAAGATTAAAAGTCGATCATAAATTTCATTTGCGGGAAAGTGGAGCAGAGGGTTGGTGCCGATGGTCTGATTCCACACAACTGTGCCTCAGTCCACTGCAGTTCTTTACTGGGTCGTGTTCTGGCTGCCTGTCTCTTTTCTCAGCAGTATGTTCCACAGCACAGCGGAGCCCTTTACTGATTGCTAATGGCCCTCAGGGTTTGCTGAACTTTCCAAGCCTCCTGTACACCCATGATATCCTTGGCTTCACTTAACGGCTAACTCCCCCTTGCCCCTTCAGCCCTGGGAAAAAAGAACTTTGTGCACCCGATTGAATTACGGAGCCACGGTTCTGGCCCATGTTCCCCCTCTTTTTTTCCTTTTAATGAAGATTTAAGTGCAGAAATATTAAAGTTATTTGCACATGTGCCTCGCATATAAATCAGTCCGTTGGCTACGATTCCACATCAAAAGGCCACCCGGGGTGGGGGGGAGCCGCGTCGCGTCTGATGAAATGGTGCGACGGGCAAGCAAGCGAGCAAGTGTGATGTGCCACCGTAAATTAACGTGCTCACTGATTGTGGCTGGCGGGTGCTCAGAGCGACGCAAATTTCGCTGCCCTTTTGGCACGATTTTTTTTCCTGCTACAAAGTTACGTTGCCCTCCTCTGAACCATGGCAGGATGGCAGGGCACATGAAAAAAGACTCGCTCAATTAGCAAAGAAAAACATGAGATGATATTCTCCATTAAACAGTCACTTTCTTTGCCACTCCGTGTTAACATTTACTCCATTGTGGAGCACAGGCAGAATGTAGGGGTTATTGGCGTAAAATCTTTAAAAACTTTTTTCTCCTAATTCCTTCACGCACAAATTTTGATTATTTTATATTGTACTAATCTGAAGCAATTCTTGAGTAATAACATATACTCAAAGCATTACAGGACGGAAGTGAGACCTCCTGGGCAGTAGCATATAGGTGAAGAACAGTGGTAACTTTTCAGTAACAATTGAACTGCTGCAGCAGATCAGGTTATGTCCTGTAAATTGTAAATTTCTATTTAATTTAATTTAAAGTGTCATATGATAGACAGCTCCCTCCTACTAACATGTTGTGCTTAGTTTAGTATTTTATTGTGTTCTGCCGTTTTGTTGTTGTACATTAATTGAGTTGCATTGAGTTATGATTCTTTCTTCTTTAATGTTACTGTCCCCAGTTTAGTCTTTTGAAGTTATCTGTGTTGTCCTTATTTGTTTGTCTTATTTTTCTGTATAAAACATCCTTTTTTGATACCATAATTTTAGTCCTCACTTGTTTTCAACCGTTTTTTCATTTGCAGACTGGAGAGGCAGAAATATGTACAACTTTCAAATATTATATCAGAATTTAATATATTGGACATGAATTAATGATGATAAATTGGTGATTACACAATCTATAGATATTTTACTTTCCCTACTTTTTAAAGATTGCCTCTGATGATTCAGATAATTCATGGATTCACTAAATTTTTGCAGGCCAGGAAGAAATTATTCAGATTGGTAATAGTGTTTGAAATTTCTTGGTATGACACATCAGTACATTAAAAAAAAAAAAAAGTGAATTTGGAAACTAAAGACTAATTTATTATGTGATAACATAAACTGATAATCTTAAAGTTTTGTACAAAAATGAAAGTGTGTTTAAAAATATATATTTTGCTGCTGAGTTAAAAGGTACATCAGTAGATCTAACTGGTTTTTGCAAATATGAATACACCCTGACAGGTTTAAAAAAACAGTTTACAAGATGCTGATGTTGATATTTTGGTGAGCCTGCATCTTTAACGGGTAATGGAAATTGCGACTAAAATAGCAAAGTTGAATTGGTCATTAATCAGCGCGTGACAGACGGCTCGTGTTGAGAGGCTCCTCTGGCTGCTCTCAAGTGCTCTACTCCCTCTTTTTATCCTTTTTTCTTCTTTTTTTGCCCCTCTTTGCCATTCCTGGGACCAAAGCACTGTGGGAAGAAAAGAAGAGGGTAAAGTGGTGTCTCCTATGCGCTGTTTGAATTTCACACATAGTTGGACAGCAGTGCTTTGTCTGCAATGGGCCAACCAAAACCCCTGCGTGCTGTTTCTATTGCAAAGTGGGAGTGGGGGGGCAAGGGTGTCGAGGG
>JABJVR010002467.1:518-17348 GCA_025773905.1 Chitala chitala
CCCCACCCGCCCCACCCGCGGGCCCCCGCCGCGGCGGCCGCGCCCCCCCCCCCCCGGCGGCGGCCCGTTCCTCAGATAACAATTTCACCTTTCCCAAGCTCACAGATGTTCAGAACCCAAGTGGGCCTGGCTCAGACCCGCCACACCCCACCTTCAAACACAGGGGGCGGCCGTTAGACAGATAAAAATAATCTGTAACAACCGCCGACAGCAAACACAATTAGTGTGTGCCGAGGTGTCGCGTGACAAAGTCAAAGTGGGGATGAACAGCCTGTGACAGAGCTGTGCTACCTTCAAGACAGCTGTGGGGCTGCATAAGGAGCAGCGTGCTGAAGATAGAGTGTACGCCCTTGGAACCGCGATGCAGACTTGTGTCAAGTAAGCATACTGGATTGGGGGGTGGTGGGTGTCAGAGCATCGTTATTCCAAACGTCTCGCGGCTTTTTAAAGCATCATGTGAGGAAAATATGCCGGCTCATCATGAAAGCTACATTACTTGTCCTTTCACGTCTTGTCCAAATGTCTCCGTCCAAATTTCACGTCTCTGTTCAAATTCCTCAGCACTGCTAACTCTCCCAGTCGGTGACTGTCCCAGCCCATATGGGACAGATGAACGAACTGAATCAACTGGAAATTATTACTTTTTGTTTTGCTTTTTTTTTTTTTCTTTTTGGCTTAAAAAAATTTTGATTATTGTGGGTAAATTTTCAGAAGGTAATTTTTGCATTTTGGTTTGAAACTCTTCTTAACATGATTTAAAAACTATCATTTTTTTTTTTTACTTAAAACATACTTTAGGAATCTATTTTATGGTACAATACACTTCAAAAATGTTTTTTTTTTGCCCTATTTGTTTCCAAGTGAAAATCATTATTTTCAGTGTTAAATTACAATTAACATACAAAGATAACCTGAGGTATACGTCCACAAATTATTCATCGTTAATCTGGTTAAAGGTGTCTGAAAGCACTTTGTGTTGCTATGGCGACACAAACAGCAGCACCCGGGTGTGGAACTCCTTCTGATCGCTGTAGCAAAATGCCCACCGGTGACTTTTTTTTTTTTTGCTTGTGTGCACTAGACGCACATGCATTCCACTCCCTGTATCCATGGTGATGTCCCCTTTGGACACTCTCTGGCACATTGTCAACAGTTCTTCTGAAGACCAGACCACAACATGTTAGGGCTTGTCTAGGGACAGCCCTGAAGCCCCAAAATACACTGGTCCCAGCTGGTGGAGCAGCTGTTTTGACACGGCTGACAAGCTCGGAAGATGTCAAAACTGATCGGTAGAAACCTAAAAATATATAGCATCCCAAGGTCTGGAATCAAGGTGTACTCAATATACAAGTACTGGCTTTTCATCAAACAGTCTATTATGGGTGAATTATACTCAGAAGCAATAACAGAAAGGTTCTGAGTCCTTCAGAGAAAGCTGGAGGAAAATACTCAGCAATTCTATGTGACAAAGCCCTGAACTACTCTGCTCAACCCTACTGAACTGCTCACGCTGTAATTACATAATTGTGTAATATATTCACAGTTGCAAATGTGCAAAACGTGCACTGCCATAACCCCTCACTTAGATAGCCGCGAGGACGTTCGTTAAGGATGACGTCCTCCGTTCATTAGAGTCGCAGAGATGGGTGGCTTGAAGCCGGCCAACTGAAGTCATTGTAATGAAGTCAGCTCTCGGAAAAATTAAAGGGGGGGGGGGCTGATCTGGCCTGAATTGTGGCTCTGCACTGACTCAGTCAGCGACAAGGTAAATTTCAGCCGACTGAAAAATTCCAATTGGATGCGGCAGAGGCACGGGCAATTTGTTTGTTTGGCGAAAAATAGTGGCGCCTTCGGGTTAGAAAAAAAGGGGCAACTTCAATTTATCCCAGCCCACATACCTGATCTGCAATAACATTTGGGCTAATATACATAGTGCTGCCAAGACCTCACCTTAGCACCTGACCCAAGCTTTTGTACGCCAAAACTTTCTGAACGCGCAGGTGGCCAGCTGGAAACCAAACCTGGCATGGGCTCAGTGCAGCACTAAATCTCATGGACAATAAACATCCACAGTGGATGTGAAACATCAGATGCAGTTAGACTGCCTGGTGTTGCCAAGCTAAAGTAATGTATCGACATCAAAGCAGGAGAACAGCACTGAAGTTAGTTGACAGACATTAGAGACATAGGGAAGGTTCTGTGGGGAAAATAAGAACTGTTATCTAAGGGATCAGGTGGAGGAACATGAGAAGAACCAGGCTGGGGAAGTGGTCTCAGATCTGAAGCAAAACTGATCATCATCGTTAATCTGAAGCAGGAGTAGCTTTCTGACAGCAGAACTGCTGAACCAAATTCAGTCATAATCTTATTACATATACATGCTTTATTTACTTATTACAGTTTCACTTCATAGATATGTAATGTCAGGCATTCAATACTGAACTGTTCATGCAACAATATCCTCAGAAATTTGTATGGTTGGATAGTTGGTGAATTATAATGAAGGTGAATGGTGCAGCAGTTAGTAACATCACCCCCACTCATACATAACCACCAGCACAAGGGGGCACAGTGTGCAGATAAGAAACTGTCAGGAACTGATAGTCACTGTCATGTGCTTCCACGATACTGCAGGGTAAACTTTGACGATACCCTGACCTCACGTGCACTCAGTCCTGCAGGGACAACACAACACTTCATATGAAGCATGATCACTGAGCCTGCTCAGGCTTTCAGCACATTTTGGCTGGACATATGAATGCTTATACTGGGACACCACAGACAGCAACTGGAAACGGCAGCTGAGCTGTCTGTTCAGGAACAGGAGTAACGCGGAGTGAACGGGAGAAGCCACAGAAAGTAAAAAAAAAAAAGTAACTGTGACGTACTTCCTGTATTTGCACAGCTGCACGGGACATTGAGGCAAAATTTAACTTGTATTGAACTCCGTTATTCAAATAAACGAAAAACAGACATAAATTTCTATAATCACAATTTGTCTGAAGACCATATTAATCACTAACTCTTACACCTGACTGGGAGTGCGGTTTTTATCTTTCTTCCTGGCGCAGATTACAAATGTTTAGGTTTAATTAAAACAAATATCTCACTCCAGCAAGTGATGCTGTTGGAAGTCAGAACACGTAGGTACAGAAGACCGCAAACTTTGCCAGCCAGTAACTGTTTCAGCACCACGGACGGGCGAACAGCTCCGCACGCAGGTTAGAGCCACAAGCGGGACTGCGTGGGGAAAGTCAGCAAGTAGCTACTTTTAACAAATTTATCAGTCTGTCACATTTACTAGCTATAAGGATACTTCAGACCACACATATTATACATCATAAATGTGTACTACACGCAAAGAAGTTCACGCGGTCGTCCTAAATTACAGTCTACAGCCCAATAACTTTATCAGCCGTAGGTATATTTTTATACTTTTCTGTGAAATGGAATAAAAAAATATTGGTTAAAAAATAACAATAACAAAGCTACAGATAGGATATATATTCTAAGTCCCCATGGGAACATGGAATGCAAGGTATTCCTAAAGAATAGAATCAGTGTAGAAGTAGTTTGAAAATTTTAAGCACACGGATATAAAATTCTTGCCACGTGAAAATAGGGTGAACAGGAATCGTCCTGCAGTAGGATCAGATCTTCAGTTTCAAATTACGTAACCAAATTAGATTTGTGATTAAATTTTCCATGTCATTGCTCTCGGAATTTGACAAAAAAGTATAAATTTATTAGAAATTAGTTGTTACTTTAGTACACGCATTTTAACGGGAACTACATTTTGTTTCAGTAGTCTATATACATTATACCGATACAAACGTAAAAACACAGTACAATCAAAATCTGCAATTATCAGAAATGAAAAGAATAATTTATCTGTATATTTCGTGCTCTCTATGTCCTCTGACCAGATACATTCAGCCAATTAGAGGTAGCAGAAAAACAGCTCTATCCGCTAATCACATCACGAGGCAGCTCATCCGCATCTCCAGTAACCGGACATGGTGCTGACTCACACTAAATTACACAGATGTGAAATTGGGCAAGCCAAAGCATTTAAGAAGCTAGAAATATTCCGAAAGCCAAAAAATAAACATTTGTAAATAATTAGGCGAAATGCACGTCCCACGTTGGAGAGGATCCTTGACATTTATCAGAACCAATGGCACCGTCCTCACGTGTCTGCCTACCTGTCTCCAGGTTGAAGGAGATCCTGGCCTCTGCAAGATAAGGGGTATCGCTCTTGGACCGGACTCTTCTGATGGGTCGGCGGTCTATGTCCCCCTCCGAATTGTTCGCCATTAATTTGACCAGCGTCCAGCGGGCGAATGACGGGCAGTTAAACGCGAGGAATCACTGACGTTTTGCGGGGATGTAGGCGAGGTATTGAGTAACAAGGGGGAACGAGAGGAGAGGATGATGAAAAAAGCCGCGCGGGGAGGAGAAAGCATCCAACGAAAACCAAGAGCATGAGATGGGCTTTACCAAGACCCGCCCCTCCTGAAGGAGCTATGTGGTGTGAACTGTGCAAACGTGACGCTACACTGCACGGTGTGAAATACATGTGACGTCTTAATTATAATTTACACCAATGGAAATATTCCAGCTACTGTATTCATTCTTAATCAATTCGCTCTGCAAATATTTTGATAGCGAAATGTTTATAGCTACTTTCATTATAAAATGAAAGTGTACAATTCTGTATTGACTTAAATGTTTTAGAAATCAGTACAAAAATTGCGTAAATTTGTGATCTTTTAAGTATCAGTGGGATGCCCAAAATCTTTAGTGTTTGCTGGATTTTTAATGGTCTAGGATGAGCTAAAATTAATATAACAATAACCAGCAGTCTACACAGCCTACATCATGCATTGTCAAGACGCGGAATTTATCATTTAAACATGCATGCCCACATGTTTAGTTTCTAAACTGTTGTTGTCTTTAACTTTCAAGTAATTAAGAAAAAATGTTTTGTAGTCCTAATTAACACGAGGAAGACAGTATATGACTAAATTAAGTGGGAATTAAAAATTTGTTTTATGTCTCCACCTGGTGGTTGAATATAAATGGAACCTCAGCCAACCAAACGACATACTGTACTTTTACTGTATTACGTGACCGTAATTCTGTACTTTTAAGCAATCATTAAAAACATTCACAGTAAAACGCGATTGTTACCCATATTTCTACAGCATTTGTATTTAGGCAGAAGCCATTGGCAGGTTATTAAAAACAAAGGTCGGCCAACCACATTGTATATTTATATACTGTATATGAAATATTTAAGCAGCCATAAATTGTGTATAACTAAGTGTAAAACAAATTAATCTTCAAATATATAATATTAATATTACAATTTAAAAATCAGAATAATTTTTAAAACAACCCTTTACTGTAAGATTTAAACTATTTTTCAGTGCATATACACCATTTAATAATAATAATAATAATAAAGCAAGAAAATCCCAATTCAGAACAACTGCTAAAATAAACGAATAACCCT
The DNA here is from genome assembly GCA_025773905.1 of Chitala chitala. Lineage (NCBI taxonomy): Eukaryota > Metazoa > Chordata > Actinopteri > Osteoglossiformes > Notopteridae > Chitala > Chitala chitala. Next base: position 6,037 of record JABJVR010002467.1, read on the forward strand.
AACCCTCATAGAGTTAATCAGCTGTCAGGATATTAAACGGGAGGACTTTGCGACGTTTTCCACCATTTTACGGTACATTTGCGTAATACGGCTTTGTTGCTAAACAGTAGGCAAAACAGTTGCGGGCTGGTAAGTCACTTAGGCTGTGCTTGTATGTGAATTGGAATTAAAAGCATGACTAAGTTACAATATGCAGTGCATGCCAGTTTAGGAAAGTTCAGCTGGTTTAACTAATGTCTATGTTTATGACACTGCAAGACATTTTACGATCTTGAAAACCAGTTTCTTGCCGATTTTTTTATGTGATAAGATTAACGGTGACAAATGCAACTTTTTCTGTTGCGTAAGTAGGCGTGCCATGCTTTCGACTTTCAGTGTATATTTTTTACTTCTCAGATTCTGAAATGTCTGTCCCTAAAATAGCGTGTTGATTGAAGAACTGAGTCGCAAACTATCGTCTGTGGTTTTGTGTGACGGTACAAAGGGATTTATCGACCACTTTATCAGCCATTTAAAAAGGCTATAAACGCCTCTGCTTGTGGCAATATTAAATACGATTTAAGGTGCTTGTATTAATACATCTGACAAGTCGCAATAAAAAAGACGTTGCGTTGCAATGTCGAAAACGCGCCAGTATCACAAGTTAAACAGTTTAAAAATACGTATTTTCGTAGATGTGTTGAATCGTATTCCCTTAGACGACTCCCTCGCTGTGTAACAACGTTAAACAGATTTTCTGCAGCCTAAACGCGTTTCGTCCAAAAAGGCAAAACGACGCATGCGCGCAGAAACCGCACGGCGACACTGAAACGCTTTGGATGCTCAGACTCATTCAAGCGCAAATGGTAGCCACGCCCCCTTTCGGTTCACACACGTGCTGCGCGATCCCGTGTGGTTACGGACACGCGCGTCACGCCTCCGCTTCTCTTTCCCCGTAGGCCCCCTTGAGACACTCACCATGATTCTCCGACAGCTCAACGTTAGGACACTGATTGCTCGCTGGTGTAGCGGGAAGCGAGCGGACCCGGTCCGGCGTGCAGCATCGCTGGAAACGTCCCGCCCAAGTTCAGGTGATACCGTGCAGGCATAAAACAAGCGGGTGCCAGTGTTTTAGCTCTAAAGGGGCATAAAGGAGTACTTTTAAACTAGACCTGGGTAATTTTAAAACACCCAGGCATATCCTATTGCACATAAATAGTATTTTGTCAGTACAGTGCTTTCATTAAGTTTTACAAGTCCCTTTAATTCAGAAAAACCTGAATATTTGACTATGTTCTGAATGTAAAACAAATGTAATAAGACTGTTTAGGAAAGGTTATTCCCTTGGTAGAGGTTTACTAGGGTAGCTTTATAGAGTGCTGGTGCTTTATAGGTTTTCTTGGTTGTTTTGCACTGCACTCACACCTTAGGGGTGTGTGTGTGTCTCTACAGACATGTCAGAGTTTCGTAAGGCCTTCTCAAAAGCCAAGCACATTGTGGTCATCACGGGGGCAGGTGTGAGCGCGCAAAGTGGAGTGCCCACATTCAGAGGAGCAGGGGGCTACTGGAGGAAGTGGGAGGCACAGGTAAAATCACCTCCTCTTTGTTTCCTGGTCAGCTTGAGTTCCGGTCACTTCTCTCCATTTTTTTTTTCTTTGAGTGCTACACAGACATTTTGATTCTGAACTCTGCAGGGGTCCTTTTTGCATAGGTGATATTTTGTCACATAACATTTGACACAATAGCTGCAAATGGAGAACTTGCATAACCTCACTTGCCATCCCTAGCATTTGCACAAGCACAATTGTCGCAGAAGGGGAAGCTGATTTTTCTGGTAAAAAGCAAAAGAGACCTCCTCTGTTACACCAGGTTCCTCGTGAATATTTATACATGTAGTCTAACGTGTGTTCCTGCTCGCAGGAGCTGGCCACCCCGGAAGCCTTCTCACGGAACCCGTCACGCGTCTGGGAGTTCTACCACTACCGCAGAGAGATCATGCACAGCAGGGAACCCAACGCGGCACACTTTGCCATGGCCGAATGCGAGGCGCGCCTGAGTCGCCAGGGTCGCTCCGTCGTGGTCATCACGCAGAACATCGACGAGCTACACCGCCGCGCTGGTTCCCAGCACGTGCTGGAGATCCACGGTGAGGCCGGCCGATCGCCCCGGTGACGCTCATCCGACACCGCTCTGTTCATTGTTGGTACCGTTTGTCCATTTGTCCAGCTGACTGTTGCAGTGCTGTTACACTAAGTTACGCCCATCGCCACTCAGAACACCTGAGTTTAAGGCCTCATTAAGCGGTCGTGCTGCCCCTTCACACCAGGCTTATGTTCCCTGTCCTCTCACCTCAGGTAACCTCTTCAAAACCAGATGCCTCAGCTGCGGGAACGTGGCTGACAATTACGAGAGTCCCATCTGTGCAGCTCTGAAGGGCACAGGGTAAGGGCTGTGCCCCAGGGTGCCAGTCTGCGCACCACTACCTAACACTGCTGTGTTTGGTTACCCTTTCTTAATAAATCTTTGGAATATTTTAGAAATGTAATTTATGACCTTTTTTATTGTAGTGATCCTGACCCAAATATGAACGACGCAAACATTCCAGTTGACCAGCTTCCGAGGTGGGTGCACTTATACTGGGATTTGTGTTACTCCCTGCTGAAAATAGTCGTTTCCTAAATTATACGGAAAACGAGGGCGCTTCTGTCTGTCTTTTAGGTCGGCATTGTTGCTGTGGTCTTGTGTGTGTGTGTGTGTGTGTGTGTGTGTGTGTGTGTGTGTGTGTGTGTTGTTTGTATATTTTGCGAGTTATGCTGGTTGTCCACAAGGTGGGGCTATTGTATGGGAATTACGCCGAATCCGGAAATGCATTATAGCGCTATATTAGTTAGGTCACACGAGCTTTGTGCTGCGATGATTCTGGGAGAACGTTGATTTACATTGCGAACACGTGAAAATTAAAAAACAAGTTGTTATTACATTTTTGGTAGAGTTGGTCTTTATGACAACAATGTGGACCAGTATTGGGAAATAATGAATGTCCTAACAAGGTCGCAAACTTAATTTCTGTTTGTTGGTTTACTAATGCATTGCATTTTCTCCACCTGTGTTTATATGCAGGTGTAACAATGGGGGCTGCAATGGACTCCTGCGACCACACGTGGTCTGGTTTGGTGAGACTCTGGATTCCAACATCCTGACTCAAGTGGAAAAAGAACTGGAGATATGCGACCTTTGTTTGGTGGTAAATGAAACACACCCCACCGCCCACAGTTCCAAAGCTGACAAGTGACTCCGTTTCTCCTCTGCTTTTCTCGAATTGCACCACGCGTGACATCCTGCATGAAAATGCGACTTTGCTAAAAACAAACCGTAGGGATGACAACTGAACCGTCAAATGTTAATATTCTCAGAAAAAGGAATTTATGTGGTGATAGATTTGACCACCCTCTTTTCTGCCCCCCCCCAGGTTGGCACTTCTTCCAAAGTCTACCCGGCCGCTATGTTTGCCCCCCAGGTGGCGTCCAGGGGCGTCCCAGTGGCCGAGTTCAACATGAGGACCACACCTGCCACTAACCGCTTCATGTAAGTCCACACAGGAGAAGCCTGCAGCCTCTCTACTGAAGGTGCCTAAGGGTCTGCTGAAACTTTAGTGTGTTTTTAATTTACACGATTAAATTAACAGAATACCGATAAACATGATACCGAAGAAAATTACATGTATGCGTGCACTACGTGAACACTTGCGGGTACACGGGGATTCCACGTGCAGGGTTCCTCACCTGATCTTTCTGATCCAGGTTCCACATCCAAGGGCCCTGTGGGTCCACGCTGCCTCCTGCCCTGGCCCGCCATGACACCGAGGTCATCTGAGGGGCAGCACCCCCCCTGACTGTGCCAGAAAATGTCCCACGTACGCCGAAACGTGACGAGAAGACCGGCACGGCATTTCAGCTTGGCAGTCTTAACAAGCTAGCACAAGGGGACAAAGGCATTTTTTAAATGTTACATTTGAAAATGAGGGGAATCAATTTTTCTTTATTTCACTCTGTCCTGTGATGGCATATTTTTTAAAGTATTCTTTGTACTTGTTATGGAGATGACCTGTTACGGTCCTGACGCATTCAGGGTTACGGCTCATGATGACGTCATTGAAATAAACACCTCAGTGCCTGTACTGTTCTCACAAAAGGAGGCAAAAACAGGTTGAAGCCCAGCCTTTGCAGAGATTTCATACTGGAATGCTACAGCTGAAAGAATAAAGCCCAGTGCCCAAAACTGAAATGGCTTGTTTACTGACCAGATGTGAGCTTTCATCCACCCTCTGCTGGGTTTGCCATTTAAAAAAAATAAATAAATAAAAATGTGGCGGTGGACTTATGGGTGATTGGTATGCATACTTCGGCCTGTGATTGGTTAGCGTGGTTCTAGCCCCTCCTCTGAGTTTGTGTGAGCAGCTGGACACCACACTCCCTGTGCGTTCCGCCTTTTTGCTCCAGGGTACATCCAAAAAAAATTCACATTCGGGCCTAAACGTGTTTACGAGAAACACGCAATGTTTTTGAGAACTGCTATTTTAAAGGGTGAGTGCTGACGGCCAGCGTGTGGAGGCCAGCAGAAGACTGACTATAGCAAATAAGTCCTTCAACAGCACGCAGGTCAAAGGTCTACATCAAAGTCTGATGGTCATAAATAGAAGCCTGGTTTGGGGTAAAAGCAGTGTTGTATGCTCCATTTGAATTGTGGGATTGTGGGTAATGAGCCATACATCAGCGTTGCACATCTACTTCTGCAGCAGTAGGTGGCAGCGTTTATCCAAAACTTCAGTCTGCGCCTCTGTTTTGGGATTGGTTCTGCAGATCTACCCCACTGAAGTGTAGCTGAGCCCGCACCTGCATGGTCGCTCACTGGACGTCGGCAACGTACAAAATTTTGCGTTTTTCCGTTCGTGGTACACCGGTATCGGGTTTGTGCTTATAGTCCCTGTGGATTTTTTTTTTTTTTTTTTTTTACTGTGTGTTGATAGCCAACAGGACCTGGGGATTTTGCTCTCCTCCACCAGTAGGGGGGTGGGTGACTGACAGGAGAGCCCTCCAGTCCTCACACCTGGAAGATTGCGACAGACTCTGCCCCCACCTTCCCCGAGTCCCCCAGCGGTGCCGACATGCCTGAGCTGTACAGTAGACCAGGTTTTCGCGTTACAGTGCGGCATCCACAGAGGTGCTACTATTACTCTGAATATGGATGAAAGCAGGCACCCGTGCCACATGCCAAGGTATCATATTCTGTGACAGCCTGGGCTGTGGCAAAGGTCTCGCCAACCCCCCCCCCCCTCGCTCTCCTCACCACACCGCTATCTCGGTATCCACCTGCTCCTGAGACTCCAGTGTATCACAAAAGCCAAACGCAGCCGGCCACCTCGAGACCGCCGAATGGAAGCGAGCCACGATTCGCCGCAAGGCCGCGACTGCATTCGCGAAAAGAAGTGGGCTGATTTGTCTGCCGCTGCACGAAGGGCTGGTCTTCCAAAGCGAGACGTGATTCCTGTTTTGATCTGGCGCGCTTTGAAGCTGAGAGGTGCCAACATTACAATTCACACCTGCATAAGTTTGAGGTTACAGTCCCTCCTGGAGCGCCAGAAGGACGATGCTTTGAGAACCACGCAGCTCCTGGCACGAGAGCGAACACGCCGAACAGGCTGTGAGATGAATGAGCTGTTCTACAGAGGAAAGCGGAGAACAGAATGTTCTCCTAATAGCTTTTCTGTTTTTTTAATAAAACTTTCATAGGAATAAAGTACTGTTGGAGAAGTAATTAGCACTTCCCAGAACCTAGTGAAACAACATTTGCAGCATGATTAATTAGTTCTTCAGTCATTTTACTAGAGAACTGGAAAACTGGCTCAGTTGAGAACAGCCAATGGGAAACATGGTTGGTAAATAGGGAATGTTTTGGGGGATCACGCAACAAAGAGCTGATCCTGGCCCCTCACGAATCAGACAGCGCCACCATCTGGCTAACCCCAGGACTGAGGCCCTCACTGGCCCATGTGTTTCCACTTGAAGCAAGCAGGGCTCTGTGGCAGAACGTGACCATTTTTCTGCTCAGAGAGCAGTTTCCAGCACGGTAGCCATACGGAGGCGATGGCAGCTACACCACCGACAAGTCACTGTACGCCGAGAGCCGGGTGTTGCAGCACGGTGAATAATGAGCAATGTCGCATATCAAATGCACCAAGGCAACAGATCGGGAAATGGAAGCTGAAACAACGATAAACTGACACAAGAGTGACTTATCAACGCATATCTGTACTAACAGCAACATCAACATAGGCATTTAATACAAAAGTGCAAGTTATGGTTAGGAGCTCAAGATTTCTGTTTAGCAGCTGGATTTACAAAAGTAAATAGGTGTGGTGGGCACTTTTGGCCTTCAGGGGGAAATGGGCTGGTTATATAGAATGTGTGGCTATTTGAGGCTGGATGACTTTAAAATGAAGCGAAAGTGCAGGATGGGCCTGCATTTGATCAAATATTGCCCTGGAGACAACATAATCATTGGCAGCTCCTTAGACAAACCCATGCTACTCTCACATCGCTTTGTAGGCTGAAAATAACAGGTCTCGTTTTATACTTCTGAGGTATAATTCTATACTTTTTTTCCCCCTTAATCTGTGGAATCAAGCACTGCCTGCTAACACACACACACACACACACACACACACACACACACACTACACTGGGCACTTTCACAATGTGCCAAATCCCCCTTACCTATATCCACTTTTCTTACATTAAATGTAGAATAAAATGTTCAATTATGGGACAAATCCAGCACCCACCCCGGCAAAAAAATGTTTCATTCAATTATATAACAACCTATATCCGCCCCCCTACTGGGATACGTGTATCTTGAGCAATCCATACACATGGGCCTTATTAAATAATGTCTGGTATCTGTACCTCACTTACAGCAAGTATGACCTACTCCAGTTAGCACAGTGCTAATTAGAATGGCAGTAAACTTTGCACATTTGATGATATTTCTGTGTTTTATAGGGATGGGGAAAAGGGTGCACAATTCTCAAGTGTGCATGCCTTTATCATTAAACTGTCTTCACTATGTCCATCCATTGTCTATATCACGTATCCAATCCAGGGTCACAGGAAGGCTGTAGCCTATCCCAGGAGGCACAGGGCAGGGGACACCCAGGACAGGGGACACCAACCCACCACAGGGCACTTTGGAGACACCAATCAACCAAACCAGCATGTCTTTGGACTGTGGGAGGAAACTGGAGAACCTGGAGAAAACCCACCAAGCACAGGGAGAACATGCAAATTCCAAGCACACAGACCCAAGGCGGGAATCAAACCCCAGGCCTGGAGGTGCGAGGGGACAGTGCTAACCACCATGCCACCTCTGCACTCAACAGTGACATTACACTGTGGAACATTACTGCATAACTCATAACTGTTTTATATCATTCAGTAAAAGCGGCTTCAAGGCTGTCAATTCTGTGCACGTACCTTCATAATGGCTTACATACCCTTCTCCAAAATTGTCTCAAGGCAGGGGACAATTAAACGCAGTGAAAACTTAACAGGACAGTCCTGTTTTCCTGCCAACTTCATTACACTTAGCAAATGAAGACTTGCACATTCATAACACCATTAACAAGGGCTGTTGTGCTTTCGCTAACAGGTTAACCAATCTTAGAAGTTCACGCAAGGTTACAGTCAACAAGGCGATTTAGAACTCAGTGCTTCGGTTGTTGGACTTCAGGGGATGGGGCGTTGAAAGAGCCGTTTAAGTGATTTAAAGATGATTGCTTCAGTACACAAAAATATTTAGTATGCTCCAAATAATATTAGCTTACAGTTATCACCTTGGAGCCGGATGTTTGACGGTTTATTTTTAAAACCATTAATTTACGTGTGCTTTGGGGAGGGAAGGGAGAAAATTAAAAAATGCTGTAAATAGAGCATTTATATAGCTGGAAAAATGGCGAGGCACTTTGTGTCTGTGATGGGGCCCTAGTGTTGCTCGTGTTCGCCCCACACAAGGCTCTTCTCATTCAGGAAGTCAGGAGCTGACAACTGAGCGATTATCAGAAAGACCCCACGTACGACAGCGCCGTATTTCCTATTAAAGGTTCAGCAGGATCTTGCATGGTTCCCCTGGGAAGGAACCATCTTTCGGGATTGTCAGCTTGTCTCCAGTCCCTCCTCGATTCTGTCAGCTGTCCGGCAGTGCTCCTGCCTGCCCTTTGTATCCAAGTTTTATTATTATTTTTTCGATTGTTGAATATACAGAAGGCAAAAACAGCACACTTATGAGCTTAACCTTCATGGCACATAAACGGCTTGCGACCCATGTTTTATTCAAGAGTCAGAATATTCCAGAATTACAACATATGTCAAAAGTCTGCTAGTCATGAAAAGTCACCTCAATTTTTTAAAGATTCTGTTTTGATGGGAATATATACATTATGGGTCTCATACACAATTGTTAAAAACTTTGATACAATTTATGGGTCTCATCTGTGAAAACTACTAGGAGAGGGTGAGGTGTTGGGAAGGCTATGCTGCCTGCTCAGAGGGCCACATGAACAATTCTTAACCACACTGGATTTTTTTGACATTTCAGCCTGTGAAATAAAAAGAAAAGTTTTCACTGAAATATATGGACAGGTCCAAGGTTTGCACTGGTGTGTCTGACCCACAAACTTAAAATCAGACATTTCTGTTTTGAAACAGTTGAAGGTGTAAAGCAGAGGAGCAGAAAAGGGCAGAGAGGAGCAGAAAGGAGGAGAGAAGAGAAGAGAGGAGCAGGAAGGAGGAGAGAAGAGCAGAGAGGAGCAGGAAGGAACAGGAAGGAGCAGAAAAGAGCAGAAGGGAACAGAAAGAATTAGACAGTTGCCACCCCCTACAGACAGCTTCAGTGACAGCTATACTGTAAGGGGAACAGCGCTGATCTAAGACAGCCTATGCAGTGAAATCCTCATTTTCAATACAGCACATTTTCAACAGTGTAAGCATGAATAAAAATACATATTAGTAAAGGACAGCATAACGTTACTGGTCAGGAATCAATGTGCATAACCATTGTCTATAATGTTTATAAAGTGTGAGTTTACAAAACAAGCATGGTAAGGGTTTCAGTGCAGTATTCTTAGGCCATGCTTTGGGAGGGTTATGTCACATTAATGCCATGAGCTTACTCCCTGCACTGTCTACGAACTGCTTTGTTTACACAGGCCAAGTCCCAGTCAAATGGGACTGCTGGAGTGTTGCTGTGGAAACACCAGAGATGCCAGGACAGTTACACCTACATATCCAGGATCCCACCTCTTGCCCCCACACCTCTAAGTGCCATGTCAGTGACAGCTCATCTGAGCAGGATTCTGTGTTTTTGTTTCCTCACTGTTCAAAGGCGTTCTGTCCTGGACAGACTGCTTTCAGATGAGCTTAGCGAAGACACAAGATGTGCTATTCTAATTATTCATCAAACCTCCATCAGTAAACATCTGGGGGGGGGGCAGTGGAGAGACACAGGAAAAAGTCAAGACTGCAGTCCCTGGGGTTGCATGGGTTTTAAATTCTGGGCAACGCAGAAGGTTCAAAAATCCTTTCAGAAGATGAAATCCACCCAGACTTTGTGCAAGGAAGCTCTGTGTTGCTGTGCTAGCTATTTTTAGTCCTCGTGGGTTTGGTGGGATTTCCACGGGTGAATCCAGCCCGGCCTGCTCTTACTGTCAGCCCCTTTGAATGTTTGGGGCTTTGGGGGGAGGGGGAAGGGGTGCATATGGATAGAAGCCTTGCGAAGCCTTTCTGCCCCCACCCTGAGCCTCTTCCTACACACTGCTCAAACCTCAGATTTAAAAAGATCTCCATGCAGCATTAAGAGGATTCTCAGACCTCCATCTCTGTGAGGCACGCTTAACTGTCACATGATAGCGGTGGGTCGCCATCTCTGTGACATCATCCTGCGTGCCTGCTCTTCCAGTCTAATTGAACGGAGCATTCCCACGATCTCGTTGGGCATTTCGGTGGCGATTTGAATTGCTTTGAGGATGGCTTCCGTGCGTCAGCAGAACCTTGCTTGGTCTGCCTGTCCGAGCTGCCAGTATAACGAGGCTCCCGAATATGCCACTAAGAAAGAACGCAACTCAAAAAACACCTTGTCTCAGCAAAAATGCATCACACCGCCTTAAGGAAAAATAAGCAGCTCACATTCTGTTGTAAGTTGGGGGGGGGTGTCTGTGTATATATATATGTGTGTGTGTGTGTGTGTGTGTGTGTGTGTGTGTGTGTGTGTGTGTGTGTGTGTGTGTGTGTGTGTGTGTGTGTGTGCTGGCGTTGTCTTGGTATTAATGTGATTTCACTTACACACTTCTGTTTTAGGTTCCAGTCGTGTACGTATCATGTCGCACTGCGCGTGCAATTTTTTTTTGCAAATTTGCTTATCATGTCACAATATGCAAATTCATATGCTTTTTTTCTGTTACATTCATGTCGTCTACTCACGTATCTGTCCGTGTCCTGCACACACATGCTCGTGTGTTTGTGACTATCCAACCCCCGCCCACCACCACCCCGATCAGTGCAATTGGTTCAGTCCTGAAGGTGCTGATTTAAAACAACACCAGCTGGTGGGCTGCCTACTCACCCAGACTGAGCTGCTGGTCTGGCCGTCCTGTAGGGAAGCGATAATCCCCGCCTTGTCTAGAGAAATTTTATTCCAGAAGCAAAGCTGTTTCTATTTTCAGCCTGCTTAAAACTCTTTACAGTGTCACTATTTACATTCAGACAACTGCCCCCCCCCCCCCAGGGTCATTCTTCCAGTTTGGTTTCAGGAACCATTTCCAGGCAGGAAAAGGCCAAATTTAAAACATCATCATGGCTATAAATTAATAGAAATCAACAAAGAGATTTTGGATTTCTCTTAACAAACAGCTGGAAAATGTGACAAAAATATTGATTCTCTAAGGACTGTAAGCGCCAAGCCAAACAGGAAGCAATCTGATCTCAAATGTCTCGGTGTTTCATTATGTTTAATTAACGACACGTATAATTAATGAACTTCGGCAGTAGAGGAAACACAGTTTCACGGGGAGAAGTGCTTTACAAAAACATCGTAGCAAACAGCACGGTTTCATGGGGAGAAGTGCACTGTGAAAAAATCCTACCACATACCACAGGGTAGCACAGTTTCACAGGATCAGAAAATCCTATGCACTTGATCCTGTGAAACTGTGCTACCTTGCTGTGTGTGGTAGGATTTCCTCACTATGCACTTCACCCCGTGAAACTGTGCCACCCTACTGCACT
>JABJVR010002468.1:0-17348 GCA_025773905.1 Chitala chitala
CCCCCCCCCCCCCCCCCCCCCCCCCCCCCCCCCCCCCCCCCCCCCCCCCCCCCCCCCCCCCCCCCCCCCCCACAAGGACATCTAACCCCTTTACAGCATGCACAATGAAGCTGCTATTCTTTCCCACCCATGAGCTAACACTGTTCTTAAGAGACTTGCTATGCAGCTAGTTAAAGAAAGACCAAAGCAACCTCCCCCCCCTACCCACCCTGACAAACGCAAGGCACAAAGCAGCACTAAATTTCACATTGTCCCACAAAGCTGCAATTACACTTCAAGCCCAAAGTACTTTTGATGAGCCATGAATCTCGTGCTCATCTGCAATAAATTTTAATTACCTTGCTTGGTTTGTTCTTAGCCAATAAATCAGGTAAGCATTTTAAAGTGCAGCGTGGTTTCAAGGACAGGAAGACTTGTGTACAGCACAGCTAGTCCTGTCTGGTGAGAGCATTTTCTCAGCAGGCTAGTTTGAAAGGTCTCTGATAAGGCACATGAACAGAGGAGTTTTTGTTCACAGACATGGCTTCCGCTTAGGGTCCTCCAAAGTAGCACAAGGTAAATGTGTTACTGTAAATGATCTCAGAAAATGCGTATCAGCACTGCACAAATCTGTATTTGGGGAATGTCATACACTGGGAGGCTTTTTTTTACGTCTTTACATGTGTGACGAATAACGTTTGCATACTTTAATAATTTTCTCAGAGCTGTGTGTCAATATGAAAATAACTTTTAATGTAAAAGTTGAAAAATAAGCAAAATAAAGCATATAACCTAAATAAAATTAACAGCTCTTAGCAGCTATTGATAACAATTTAAAAATAAATTAATACATTTTCTGTTTATTTTTTATGGTAATATATAATTTTCTGCCTTTAATGTAAGTAGTAATTAGAAAATTACATTTAATAGCAATCTAAAGATTATGCAACAGAGGTATCTTCAATGCACTCCAGTATTTATGCAAAATACAAATTAAATTTAAATTAAATGAAAAACAACTGTATTCAGCATCTAGGTCAAGTACATTGTATTCACAAGAGATAGATGTAAATGTATTTTCATTTTTATTACTTCAAAAAATATAACAAGAAAAACTCGACATGTTTAAATCACTCAACAATAACACTTTTCAGTCTGCGGACTCCATTCCGTTAAAATCCTTAGCAAAAAATTTAACTTTAAATTTGCCTGTTTAAAAAGGCAAAATAAGTACTTGCAACACTAATCATTTGTGTCAATATATTGCTTATTCTTCACTGACACCAGAAAAGAAAAATCACCCACACAATTCTGAGGATTTAAACCAATGACACATGGGTTACTACTGGTTTTGAGAAGAAATATAAAATGATATTAAGCACTGGTTTTAATGTTTATTGATACTTTAATATTACTTAAATGTTCCACGTACATACGGGCTACACATGACACTTCTCAACAATCACATAATCAGTTTTGTGACAAACCAGCATATATAACTAATTTGTTGTTTAAATGCAACCCCAGTTGTATGTAGTACGTAACGCAAATTTCTATTTAGGCATGTAATATGATATGTAACACAATCATATACATATATTTATATGTGCAGCTTGTAAATTTCTTTTTTCTCCTTCCATTGGGATTATAAAGATTTAAAAAAGGGTGGAGGGACGGAGGGAGAGATAATTTAACAAGTATTGTGAAAACAGATTTTTAGCCTTGGAGAGAACTTAATCCGTGACATGGTTCTGAAAAGGTTTATGCATTTTAAAACACCTGAAAAGAACCTGAAAAGGTCCGTGCAATTAGAAGTGTATTTCTTGCACAAAATAGTATCGCATAGCTTCAGTAAAACGTTTACTAATAAAATCGGCTATGATTCCGATATCCTAAAAATTCGTTGGATAAAAAGAGTGCGATAAGTTGTGAAAGAACAATAATAATTACGAAATGAACTGTTTAAGATCCCCTGCGCTTCACTGATAATACCATTCAGTCAACTGGGCACACTGTCTCTGCTTTTCCTCTTGTTTTTGGCATGCCAAGATATAAAACACAAAGGAATAAATCTTGACAAAACGCTGTAGCATAAAAGCTGATTCGGACTGAAAGTAAACATTTATTTCCGTTAAATACCAGTACTAATATAGCACAAGCGTTAAAAGAAAAGTTAAATATAAAGGGGAGGGGGGGAGCTGGTCTGTATTTCTTCATCCATGCCAACCCAGTTGACTTCAAAACGCTCCGCTGCTGACATCCCATAAAACACACGTAAAAAGCACGGCTCATTGTGGTTTTCCTCTTCTTACGCACAGGCGATAACTCGGCTCGTGTAGCGCTCCTGAGCCTGCGGGAGGCGGCCTCCCGCAGCTTTCCCCCCGCACCGTGAGACAGCGATGCCCCTGCCCCCCGCCAGCCAAATCAACCAGATCCATACCCAACCGTTAGATTGCAATCTGGATGAGACAAAACCAAACATTTTACATTCAGGATGTAATTGCATCGACTTCCTGCCTGTTACATGCAGATAATAGTGCAAATTTCGACATGAGGGAAAAGATGATGGAAATATTTTTTTTATGATGCGAGGAAAAACGAGTTTTACAAAATTCAAAGTACTGAAATGCTGAAAGTGCAATCTGACGACTGTCTACTTGGAAAATGGGACAGGTTATTATGCTCAAGTCCTGCTTCTGCCACAAACTGCCAAGGTACATGAGATGCGCTTAAACTTCAGTGGCCCACATTGAGACGATGCCAGCGCGGCCTTTGTGAAGAACACTGACCTACATGCTCACAATGAGCGCCACGAAGCCGAAGCTCAGCCTGTCTCCAGCCTGCACCGCGCGTCTGCTCCGCTCAGCAGTGTCGCGCTATGTGCCCAGGCAAACGTGCGCAAAACCGCACACAGTCGCTGGGTTTAAACGCAAGGTTCTGCGCTTCTCAACAACTACGCAAACTGTTTAAAAATACTTGTGACAGTGGAAAACCAACCTCGTTCGGAACAAAGCTTTATCGAGTTGCATATGTGCTCCTGGCTCCGCGTTTGCACACTGTAATATTTCGTGCATTAGCAACATAAGCACTAGTGCTTATGTAAACATAATTATTTACATGTCAAATAAACCTGTTACAGATGGAGCGAAAGGTAATAATGTGAAGTCTGCAAGATTTTGGAATTTTGAAATGCACAGCTAAATGAATATAAGAAAATTACCGTCACTTAAAAAAAGTTGACCTGCAGAACTGGTAAATCAATTCTGCATAGAAAAAAGTGACTTTTATCGTTGTTTGTTCTGGATTGGTCAAACTATTAACAACAACAACAACAACAATAATAATAATAATGAGGATATACATGACTTAATTTTATATAATATAAACCTTATGTTTGTTACAGAATTGATTTGAAAATTGTAACATTACCATCCAGTTTTAGTACTAGCCATTAAATGCAACTATTCTGCAAACCAAGAATTGCACAAATCACCAACATTTATTTAGCTTTTAGCAGTGCCAAGACCCAGTCAGATGGACAGGAGGCCCTGTGCTTTCATGGCCAAATAAACCCCAGGTGAAAGGCCAACCAGAAGAAATCATGTCCATGTGGACACAACTGGTCAGCTCTTTAACCTGTCCTTTTGCCTGGTGTATAGAGGGCAGCCACAAGATTTACTGTTTTATCAAAATTTGACTTTCACAACCACTACAGGCAATCGGCAAACAATCTGCAAACTTATATTAGTATGAAAAGAATGGGAAAATATATCCACCTCTAGTGGCTGAAATACTGTAAGATATTGTTAAATACAGGAATCAATTTTAAAAGTATTTAAGAGAAACTCCAAAATAAAATAAAAAACTAAAATATAAATAAATAAATAACTGCATATTACATACTCGTATAAAAAGTAAAACGGGAAATTAAATACTAAAGCTGCTTTGGTAATGATAACCTTTCCTTCCTGCTTCTTTTTGTTATGGTATTCATAGAGAAATATGTGAATAATTTACTTTTTCCTCAGTTCAATAGGAACAGATAGTTTTACTTGTATCACACTGAGAGTCACTTCTTTTATGTTTAACTCTCTTCAATGTTTCTGAACATTGCATCATGTAGTCCGCATTAAGATTCAACATCGATTTATAAGGGTTCTATATACATTTATTTATAATGTATGGGAGGCTTTTTCTGACTTTCAAATAAATTTTCTGACATGTGAAACAGAGTCATCCTTAAGTTGTTATTATGATTAATACAAAGAAGCCAATAAAAAGGAGGAATTTTAAATGTAATTAGCATTTAAAAACAAAAAAAACGATCACCACCATTTTCAGATGTTACTCTGGGATAAGCAAATGACCTGGGGAATTAATGTTATAAAAAATTAAATTCTATCTTGTGCACTTCTAAATTTTAACCAAATATTATTATAGAAAAGCTGCATGGCACAAATTCAAATGAATGTAGTTGTATCCTGTCCATTTATTTAGCAAATAACAGCTTTAAAAAAACTTCTGGAGGATTAGCCTGTGAGTGTTATAACCACCATAAATCTGAAAAACGTCTAGATTGTATTGTGGCATTATTGCAGATACTTCCTCATACATTATTTCAATACAGAACAATTGTGACAACTTTTTCAATGCATGGCTACATATATATTACTGAAACAAAACTAGACTTTTTACTGATTATTTAAAATACTGCAGACAGTTTCTAATTGCAGTAACTAAAGCATTCAAGTAGTTTAAATCTTGAAATCCGACCCCCAGCACTCAGCACTTGCAGTAATAAAACATAATTTATTACCCTAATTTATAATATTTTAAAACACAGTGACCACAGCAAGCTTCCTGGAAACAAATTCATACAATCACACCTCCAACACCTCCAGAATTTTTGTATTAACATGTCAATTTACATAAGCATGTGAATACAAAGGAAATAATTTTCCAACTGTACAGCTGTTAGCAAGCACCCAACACGAATGCAAACCGAAAACTATAAACAGCTCTCTGCTCTCCGACACTGGTCACTGAGCTCATAAGGATGGCTGTGCCCTGGGCGCTCACTGCATGCTACTCCGGCAGGGTGACAGGGTTGGGCTGTACTGCAGCACTGGACCTTGGGCCGATGTCACATCTGGAGTCACACTGTTGGGCTTATTAAAAAGAGTCACAGTAAAGTGTCCTCAGGCCAGACGTACATCTACTGCATCTATCACTTTCGTCTGACGTGAGTGAGCTCTGCACACTGAAGTCTATACAAACACACGGCTTCCTCAACCCCCCCACCCCAACCCCTCGCCGCACCATGCTCCACAAGATTCTCCACCTCCCGCCCCACCTCAGGGCGTGACCCTAAAGCTCGCCTGGAATTCAGAAAGCACAAAGCCCTCCTTTCACCGCAACCCCCCCCCCCCCCAACATTACACTGAAAACAGCTCGATCTCCGGGAAAGGGGGGGGCGGCAGTGGGGGTAGGTCCATTCCCTGTGAGAGAGAGGAACCGGCTGAAGAATCCTGGTGGAATCGGAACTGTTGTGCGCCAGTTTGGGCCACGGTGTTACGTGCGAGCGATGGAGGGGGCAGGTGCCTGGAGCGTGAAAAGTCTGTACGAGAGCAAGGCAAGACGAAGCAGTGGGCAAAAACAAAGAGAGCAAAGAGATGCACTCACCAGCCATTTCAGAGTTAGTCAGGGCTTCCAAAAGGCAAACAAATCCTTTCTCTCTTGTCTGCATCCACCTGGACCAATCCATTCTGAGTTTTCTCTAAATCTCCCTCACTGGCAAAACAGAAACTTAGAGCTGCCGAGCCGAGTGCTCCCCCCAAGCCCCGAAAGCGGCCCCCCTCCCCAGAGAGGCACTCTGTCTGTCAGGCTGCAAGCCGGCTTCTGCTCAGCGTTCTGCCACTCTGACACTTGAGTTCGGCAGAGAAGGCGGATACAGGAGTCGCGCGCTCACGGCGCATGGCGTTTAGAAGGAGGCGAAATGCAAACAGGCAGGCAGTAAATTTTTAAAAATCGTACGCAACAAAAAAACGTTGAAATGCGTAGAAGTCGCGCGCAGTCCCGAGGAGCAGGTTCAGATTCCCGGCGCTTTGCCCTCAGATTGGGGGGGAAATCGCGACTCTGCGAGTAGGAGGGGCTGAAGCCGAGTGCACATAATCCCCCCCCCCCTCCCATCTGCTGAAGTGGACGGTTTGCCCCTCCTCCCTACCTCTCTTTGCCCCCCCCCCACCAACTCCTTACAGGGTGGTGGAATGCAAAGAGGCCAGACTTTGGGAGGCCCTCTCTCAGAAGCCCCCTGAGCCCCTACGCTGGGGGCAGGGTGGGAGCCCAAGACAGCCACTGATCTAGGGGTCTAGCTGAGTGAACATTTTGGAAGAGTAGGGATGTGTATGAGCCGTGAGTGATCAGAACACAACTCCAAGTAAGACAAACTTTTCTGTGTATAGGATTACTAATACTAATACTACTAGTACTAATACTGCTATGGTTCCTTAGCAACTTTACTAATTTATGAAGATGAATATTTTATAGGATTAGTGCTGCTATTTAATCTTACACTGGGCCTTTCTTTGCACATAAATCAACAATTTTCATTCTTCTACACTGTTTTCTTAACCACTCACTTTTCCTAAACTGTACTGGAATTACATGGAGGTGTATTAGTTGCTGTAGTAGTTCTGGGAATAGCTGTAGTATTAACAATAATAAATACCATAGTATTAATTAATACTATTATTAATAACAATAAATATGAATGCAATACCAAATTATTATTGTAATTATAAATAATTAATAATTATTCAATTATTTACAATATTTATTTTTGAAACTAAAATGCATGTACGCAAACACCACATTAACCACAAACACTGAAGTCAAATAATTTTTAAAACAACTGCAAACTCATGCGCATCTGTATGTGCGTGTGTTAAAATGACCCCGTCAATAAACATTAATGTTTTCTTCTGGAGGCCTTATACATGGAACACAAGAGCAATTATTTGCTAGTGTTGGAACAAACCGAGCCCCTGCTCCTTTCACATTCCCAACACACAAAAAAATTATAAATCACAGTGCTGCAAGGTAAGGGAAAACATTACCACTGTCAAAATGACACAGACCTATGGAGACACAAAATGTATTCAGTTCTCCTCAGTTAAAAACTCTCTCATTGCAGTTACAAAAAACCCAAGTGCAGCCTAAGTGTACATACACAGTGCCAGAATAAAAAAATTCTGACCTAAACAGATCCTTGTCAATTTCGTTTTTCCAAAAGTCATTCCTAATTCATGCACTTCCAGAATAAACAGCACGGTTCAGTCGCAGCTGTAGCCTGTTAATGGAAACCATCAAGATACGAGTTACACTTAACATAATTTTTAAAATGATGTTATAATGGTCTGCATGCAATCGCTGCTGCATCTTTGCAAACTATATTACAATTTACCCCAAAGTAATTTGCTCACATGAACAGCTCAAGCTTTCAAGACTGCACTGGAAATTTCTGAACACGCGTCCACCTAGCTGATCATTGCAAGCAACAGTCTGCATCTTCTCCTGCTACGTTTCCGCATTACTACATATGCAAACCCAGGCTGGTGATTTTGTAGGATTAAATGCACACACACATTAAAAATGCTAGAACGTCAGTGTCAAGTCACTGAATGAAAATGTTTCATTATCCGAAGGCATCGTACTGGGGAAAACCACGTGTGATAACTGATCTCTCTCTGAGCAACTGAATATCGAACGAAGGATGATGTCAAAATATTAAAATAGATAATACAAGAAAGTTGTAATAGTGTTTAATCACTTGGGATTTTTTACAGCCACGGTCTGCCAGAATCATTGTGATCATTTACTACAAATTATTACTGTATGAGGCCCGTGGATGAAAAAGAGTTAAAGTTGCCACACTGGAAACACACTGTAACGTTTTAAGCACAATAGAATTTCTCTGACATTACGATATCTAGTTGTTTGGTTCAAAGACACTGCCAAACACCACCTCACTTTAATGTAAAGCATGTGTGTTTGAAGTGACAATAATTAATGCAGTTCTTGTTGCAAGTTGGCCACAAAACACCAGCAATCATTCTACTGGGATAATGTTCCAAAAACATTCTTCGAAATTAAGATGAATGTTATATACATCATTCAGTCCGTTATTTAAGGAAAAAAGGGGTTTCTTAAGGACAACCTCATAAATACCTTGAACACAAGTTATTCACTTGTGCTGCCAAAACACTCACGGGTTATACATAAAATTGGATATGCCAAAAGAACTGGCAAGACTGAAGCCTCTCAGCAAGATTTTGCCACGAT
The DNA here is from genome assembly GCA_025773905.1 of Chitala chitala. Classification (NCBI taxonomy): domain Eukaryota; kingdom Metazoa; phylum Chordata; class Actinopteri; order Osteoglossiformes; family Notopteridae; genus Chitala; species Chitala chitala. The sequence continues at coordinate 8,320 of JABJVR010002468.1, forward strand.
ATGCAGGGTGGGGGAAAAAAACCCTGAAAATAAACTAAAAAAGAATGTAAATCGCAATTTACAGTGGTGTGGTTTGAAAAGGGCTGGCCTTGGAGAGTTGACTGCACTGTGTCTGCTTTATATCAGGGCTTCACGGGGTCCACTCCTTAGTTGTCGCGCTTTGGAGCAGAGTCGACACGGCACACCCTCAGCCCCGTCTGCACCACCCGGTCCATGCAGAGACTGACCCTGTCACAGGGCTGCGCTCACCTAAAACCTAGCCAGCCGCCGGCCCCCGCTGTCAGCTCCCATCTCCAGCTTCGGAGGGCTTTACGGACAGCAGGCCATCCGGCTGTTGAAATCGTTAACTTTTGGGAATATGTTGCCAAGAAAGCATTTGTGCTGTTATCTGACATCACATGCCCCCACTTCTACTACTGAATACAGTTACAACTCATTCATAACATTATTTATTGCATAAATTATGTGATTTTGCCACACCATTTTTTTCTCCCAACAAACAGCATTGTGATGTATATGAAATATACGCCATTGTTTAAGGGCATCAGGTGGTTATTAACACAGACTTGTAAATTTAAAGTTTCCAGTTCACGTCGCAGGAAGAGGCACTGCTGTTACAGCCTTGAGCAAGACATTTCATTTGAATTATTGCTCTCCTAAAATATCCAGGCATTAGGAATAGTTAAAAGTTGTTTTGAACAAAGCCTTCAGCTACACTGGAAAAACATCTGTTGGATTTACAATTAAAAATATGTACATAAACATGTTTCCTAAAAATCATCGATATTCAACCTATTAATCATATAACGTTAAAACAACATAATGTTTTCATGTAAAATTTTGTGTTTTCGGTTTTAGCTACCTCTCCATCCCTTATCTGTTCATCCTGTTGAGAAGTGCAGGTCAAACCAGAGGACCTGGATTACATCCATACATGCACAGGGAGAAAATGCAAACTCCATACATAGTACAGATTTGAATCCATGAGCTTGGAGGCATGAGGTACCACTGCTACCCGTTGAACCAGTCTGTCGTCCTGCAACATTTAATCCAACAGACTTTCGGTTAATTCATCAGACTTTTTTCATTGTATAGCAGCAGAATACTAACATAAATTTTCAATAAAAAATAGTCATCGTCACCATCACCATCACCCAGAGAAGCTAAAGTTCAACCACAGGTGGGGTTTAAGTCCCTAAATGTTGACGAGAATCCCTTCTCCACTTCTTCCTTCTCTCTTCTATTTTTATGGGTCCGTACGGACTAGTGTGGCCCCATAAAAACACGCTCAGTGGTACATGAACACTGCCAGCTTTGCTGTGCAAGAAACCTGAGTCACAAGGATTCCCAGACTGCACTGAAGCAGACTACCAGGTAGTTTTTCTTCACCAATTTGTTTTGCTTGTGGATTCGCCGCTTGTCATCTGCAGATATCTCCACCCCTCCGTTTGTCTCCCAAAAACGACCCCCCACCCTCAATCTCTAGCAGCTCTGTTGCATACAGTCAGTCGATCTTTAAGTGTGCTACCACCATCTCCAAAACGTGAAGCAGGTCTCATCTTTTCCCTCATGCCACCTTCCATTACTGAGATCAGGACATTACTCACCCACAGCACCCCTCAGATTCTATTTACTGTACTTGTCATTCTATTTACTCTGTCAACATTGGATGATTAAAGTATATTTCAGAGGCTGCAGGTGTGAAAGGTAAGAGTAACAAGGTAACAATGGTTTTGGTCTGATATGTTAAGAAAACTGATGTACTATCAAGACAAAAAAAAAGTAAATTGAACTAACTGAACTGTTGTCCATCCATTCATTCGCTACACCACTTCACCCATCCCAGGAAACTCAGGGCAGGGTAACACCCTGGACAGGGTGCCAATCCCATGCAGGGCACAAACACACATTATGAGCAATTTGGAAATGCCAATCAGCCTACCCACCATATCTTTGGACAGTGGGAGGAAACCTGAGAACGTGGAGAAAAAGCATGGCACAAACATGCAAACTCCAAGCATGCGGACCCAAGGCCAGAGTTGAGCCCAAGTCCCAGAGGGGAGAGGCGACAGCACTAACCATCACACCACCCGAACTGGTGTGCTAAACTCAACTCATATCTCTGTTGATGTCAAGCTAACCAAATGCTACTTTTGATTAAAGAGTCACCCCAAAAACATCAGCGATGGTAACAAACCACCAACACAAGTCAACTAAATACGTTAAATATACAAAAAAAAGAAAAAAGTAAAATTCTGCTCCATCCACAGCACGGGCCTAACAGCTTTCAACCCAGCAAACACAAAACAAATACCTAAACGTTTAACTAACGTTATTTGAACGTTTTGTGTTTGCTGGAAAGAGCACAACACCCTCACCTTTTCACCGTACATAGCAAAATGTCTTCAGAAGCGAGTGTTTACTGTATATGGTCCAATAAGGTGCCTTATTTACGGTGAATTAATTAAAAAACTTTCCATATTATTTCTTTTGATTAATGGCTATTTAGAAACACTCCTAACATTTTGAATTTCATTAGCACTGACAAAAACTGTTTATTTTTCAGAACAATTATTGAATATTTATCTTTGGACTAGGAAAGCGAGCTATTTACTTTTGGACTAAAAATGCAAACAGCACTAAGAGTGCATATAAAACACTGGCTGCTTCTGCTTCTACATAAACACTTTAAACTAGAATCTGATTTATGTGTCATTAAAGCGAAATGGAATATATTCCGAGAATAACATCGCCTTGCGGAAAGGGCTAAACATCGCAAACAGTTTGCGGTGTTGCTTCAACTGAAGCTCTTTCCTCAAGATGAACCGATTCTCAGAAACCTGAATTTATGAGTTAGGCGAGAGGCTGACATTTCTGGCTGAAGTCTGATTTTGCAGATGTTATTCTTAAATTGACATGGGGCCAATCCATGAATGTGAATAATAGCTAAATAAAACTAACATGGACAATTGCTCGATCAGACCAGTGAATAAAGAGCGGCTCCAAGGACAGGAGTATGCCCTGAAAGGCTGCCGTTATAACGCATGATTCAAACTACAGGATCCGCAATAAGACAATTCAGCATTAAACCTGCAAAACCATGTGACACATCAGCTCTGCATTGTATAAGGGTTTGGGCTCTGTTTAACCCTATAGCTAAATACAATAGCTGAAAGGTGGGCAAAACAGCTGTACATTCAGTCTGCAATGCACACTAGGAAGACTCAGGGGAAAAAAAATAGGTGATGCTTTCCAACATCTATCTGCATCCTCAACAGAGGGAATCCCACTTAGGGAGATGACCCTGCTGTTCATAAACCCTTCAGCTCACAAAGGACTGCAAGATGATGATTGTCTTGCTGCAAGTGGAAGCTGCCAGTTCTTTTCTCTGCTGCTGCTAAACTCATATTTAGAATATAACGGGACCCACGAAAGAAGTACCGGTACCCCTTTTTTGGGCTACTCCCCCCCCCCCAAGCGAGTATGCACTAAAATGACCACCCCTGCAAACAGATGCAAATCAGGTCCTGCATACAGATATAGAGAGCAGACAGAGGGCAGATAGGACAAGACGGCTGGAGTAACAGAGGCAGTGCTGGAATCATGGGAGGGCAGGAATGACCTCACCGCTATTCATTACCCATACAGCTACTGCCAAGTCCCGGCAGGCAGTCAAGGCAGCTGCATCTATGTTACGCTTACACAAATTCATAAGGGAGCCTTCGGAGTAGAATATGAAGCCAGAAAATTTATTTAAAAGGAAAAAAAAAACTACGTAAAAAATGGGCAAACACAGGGAAGATGCACAGATCCCCACTGTGAGAAGAGAACTGATATCGGTGAAAGTAAATGTAGCAAGGCTAAGTTCTGTTAGCATAGCTATCTTGATCTCACCCTGCGGCATAATTAAGCAGAAGCTAATCTAAAAAGCAATTTGCACAACAAAACTCATTACCGCATGATATAAACAAGTTTCCTCACCAATGTAGTCCCTGATTGGCTACAGAGTGGAGCGTAGCTGCTGAATTGGCCTATGGCAGCCCCCTGGTAATGGTCTGGCTAGGGAAGCAATGAAGCCAGGCACCGGCTTGCCTCTTGTTTGTCGAGTGAAGGGAATCTTGTTCAGCCCCAGCTGCGTCTCCATGGAAGTGGCACTCGGTAAGAGCCCCCATCCTTCACTGCTCTCCGCCGCTCCCGCCCTACCCCCCCCCTTTTCCCAGCATGCCATACTGCACAGCAGTGACTACCATGAAAACCCAGACCCTTCCGTTGAGCCAAAACGGCATTTTTCAGCCAGGACAGCTTTGATCAGACCTCGAAAAATAGCCCAGCTCCAGCTGCCGGTGACAAAAGTGATGACACACAAAGCAAACTTAAAATCAATTTACATTGTCTTTTTTTTTTAAGGCGCTTTACCATTGAACTTCAATTTTATAATGAATTTCTTATGCTGAAAAATGTACTGCGATTGAAACTGTACAGGGTGCAGTGATTTTAAAACAAATCTGTCAGTTACATACCAGTATTAAGAATTATTGGAACAAATATGAATAATGATCTAGTACCTCATAAAACTTCACTTATGGCACTCCCTTTATGTAAAGTTATGATACACGGTGGATTTTTGGACTAGTGGTTTTACCCATAAATATTTTGTAATAGCAGCAGCTGAGACCATGGGCTGTATCCAGTGCCCAGTTGGAGATCCCTTTATTAATGCCAGGACTGCTTGCTGCTACAATGACTATAGTAGATATAGTCATATATGATAATACAACAGTGAAAGACATGGACCTCTGAAAGTACAGGAAATAAGAGGCATGTTTTACGTTTTGTATGGTATTATGTCCCTACAATAGATAAAATGTTAAGTTAGCTTTGGTGAACAATAAGAAATGCAAATTAGTAGAAATGCAAATTAGAGTAACAGTGTTAGTTTAGCTAGTTAACAAATACTGTAACACCTGCTAAACACCTGAAATGCCACAAAATCCCTAGTCAGGTAGTTTCCTGTCTGAACAGGAATGCACATGATGTTGATTATGAACCGTACTCCAAATAGACTCACTACCTGAACATGAATGTGTCAGGAAATTTTAATTGAAAAAATGGAAGGATTATTACCAAAGATAGTAAAGATCACATTCTAATCTATTTGCTTTATTATAGAGAGTTATATGGACATGTTGAATTTTACTGCAAGTATAATGACAAAAAAAGGTGTTATTTTGAAAGGAAATACATAAAAAAAAAAAATAAAATAAATATATATATATATATATATATATTTTACATGTGACTTCTTTACATTAAAGAAAACATTATGGAAAGCAACATTTGTTTACCTTTGAATCTGAAATGTACTATACTGCACTGGTCTAAGTTTTCCATATTTACTACTTTGCCGCTGCTTGGTTTGTAAAACTGCAGCACAGTGCAGGTTCAAGGTTATGCTAAAAGGACATTTGGGTTTTTGTGTTTATGAAAAACACTGGTAGCACCAACAAATCCATGTCTGACATTCATTTAGCAAAACCCTGCTTGGACAGAAAAAAAAAACAAACAGCATTAACAAAATAATAACAGCCATTGGCCGAACCCTGTTTGTAAAACCTGCTACATGATAGAAATGTACTTTATATTTTTGTAAAATGCAAATCTGTGGTTTGGGTGATGGGTAGTGAATTTAACCCAAAGCTTTACTATTGATTTTTAGACAGAATCTTAGGAGGTTGTGAAGAGACTGCTGTCAGGTGTCACTGGTGTCTAGACAATTCAAACAATGAAATATCACCATGGAGACGTTTGACTGTTATCAGTGAAGTGTGACAGTCCGAAACTAGAGGAAGCCATTTTGAACAGATTTTGTCTGCACTTGAAAGGCCAAACAGTAATAAAAAGGCCCCACAATCTGAAATAGCGGTAATTCAATGTGGCAGCAATGCCTATTACTTACTTTAATCTAATTACCAAGGAAATTCAATATCTTGGGTTACAAAGACATGAAGAGTGCCAATCTGCCAAGGGAAATGTTTATTTCATTGTCAGAAATTGTGTAAAAGCACCATAGTAAAACGTGCACCATTAGTGTTGAGTTACAGAATATCTCATAAAAATCAGCTCCGAAAATTATTGTGTTTTCCTCAACAAAATTGTTTTGGTAAAATCAGTAAGGTCAACAAATCAATAAGAAAAACTACCATTCCTGTCACAGATTTAACATTTTACGATATAACCCGGTTAAAATTATGGCAATTTTGAGTTTTTTATTTCGTCGACTCACACGAGTCGAGTTTTTAACAGGTTCTTAAACTTTTGGGTAGCCCACCACAGTTCAGTGAGGCTGTAATGCATTTCGACAATTATACTTCAAAATTTTCAGTTAAATACCCGATTACAGAATCCTACCTACATAATCCTACATAAATCAAGAGTTTAGAGCTCGGTAGCATTTTTTTGTCTTAAAACTAATATTTTTTTCATTTGGTTTTATATGTAACATGTATTATTATTGTTATTATTATTATTATTATTATTGTTATTATTATTATTATTATTGTAACCATTGAGGTCAGTTTGGTTATACACTACATTGCTCTTCGCTGTTTGACTTCACTGCATTACCAGATTTTTTTTTTTTTTTGCATGTTTTCTCTCTTTTCTTAAATTGTAAAGCTCTTGAGTTTCCTTTAAAAAAATGGCAAAGTTACTAAAGACAGTCCTAGTTTGGTAATAATTACAAGTGCAAGTATGCATTTGTGCATTGATAAACCACGATAAAACAGTCAAGTACGTTTGTAGCAGCAAGGCTGTAAACGAAAAAGTGAACAAATGAAAAGATGTCATTACTTACCCCAGACTCCGATCTGACGGATGCGTTGTCGTAACATTGCGAAAACGCAGACTTTTCCTACTAAACCCAGGTAACTGCAAAATTACTGGCAAGAAATGTTTGAAGCCAGCTGAAGTGCACGAGTGCACGGAGCGCTCGTCGTGTTATTTAAAGTTTGTATTGCGTTAGAGCGCTAGCCACGTCCAAGGGCAGCAGTCGTATTTAACTACATACCTATTTGACACATTACATTATAAAAATTTTTCCAACACATTGAAGTAATCGGCGAAACGCTGTGCGCGTCAGTAGCACCATCATAAGTTTCCTACCTCTTGAACTTCATTCCAAAACTTTGAAACAATTTATAAGCAAGGTTGCATGGCGAGTAACGGTATGCGTTTACCGTGCTAACACAATTTACACTTAGTTTACTTGCCATAATACTCGTAAATCAAATTGAATTTTAGATTCAGTAGAAAAAGTTATGTCTTATTGAATGTCAATTTCAAATGAAACTAGCTGTTATGAATCGGTCTCCACCGTTGGATTTATGTACTGAATTTGCGGATGCAGGTATTTTAAAGGTACAACCGTGTAGGCTAGTAATTATAATTGGTTCAAATGCAAGGAAAATTTGCAGCAGTCAAATGATTATTTAAATATTCGTAAAAATAAAGATATTTCAATCGACCTGTGACGCATTACAACAAATCATAAAACTCCGAAAATTAAGATTGAAATTACATAAAGCGCAGGTATTTTTAAGTGTAGAGCAAGCCAAAAATCTATATATTTCTACCTTTAATATAAAATTAATAAGCCATTATTAACAATGATTAAAAAGTATTACAGCAAAAACTAACAATAACTCAACTATAAACACGTAAAATCTGAAGCGAAAAGAAATTTTAAAACAGACCGACATCAGGGCAGAGAAAAAAAGTAATATTTTTAAGTGCATGGCCATGAAAATAATCTTGTATCTTTAGGAAATTTTAACGTCGACGTTCACTATTTATTCTGGATAATATTGGGAAAGTGTGAAAAAATGGAATGGCATTTGTACGGATTTCCTTTGTACGGATGTTTTTAACAAAGACCCCAAACACACCTTCAACAGTGAAGGTCTGAGAAAATTCCGGTCACGTTCAGGTGTATTTTCTTCACTTAGATGAACGTCTCAAACGATTTTGACTTCACATCCAGTGTACCAGTGTGGCATCAAAAAATGCCAACAGCTGCGAAATGATGACATCAATCATGTAAAATAACACACCGCATCAATAATTAACGGAGGGGCTGTAGCGCACGCCGAGGAGGGCTTCTACAGTGTAGCGCACGATCGAACTCAGAGCTGCACCATTATCCTCCCTTTTGCACTGTGCTGGTCCACTTCCAGCCTCGCAGTCTTTCGCTCACTGTTACCGATGTTTTCGCGCACATGACAGTTTAGTCGGTGGGATTTACGGTATTCCTAATAAAAAGAATGTTTTGTATAGCGTGCGGGGTACCCGACTTAGCAAAACTGCGCCTAGAGTGAAGGACATTTACAGAAATGGTGCGCAAAACCATAAATGTTCTACTGCAAGCAACACAGTAAATCGAAACACTTGCTTTTCCGAAAAATATTCTGCAGACTATACACATAGTTAGAATAACAGGTGATTATTTAAATCGGGTTTTAAGACGCAAGATAAAATATGTGAGTGCAAACGTGATGTTTGTCAGCCTCCCAAGAACTATTTTTGACCTCTCGTGTCTTGCCTGAAATCGTCTCGATCGAGCTGTACATCTGTTGAATACTGTTGAAAGCAGAAAATGGCCAGAGACATGTGAGTTTGATGTATAAATGTCAGCACAAAAGTATTTATTAATCATTCGAATAATGTCGGGTATGAGAGTTAAAAATGAAGGGGATGTGGGTAAGCAATGTAAAATTTTGTACTGAACAGACGTCTGCCTGTACTCCGCAACATGGGAAATTGATGTACAAAGAAGACAAGACGTAGCCAACAGTTATTTGGCCGAAAAGAGCCATAAATAAAATTTTATTCTCTCATTTTATTAACAAGCCACAAAGCGTGGTGGCCGTCCAGAACAGCGTTTGTAACCTTTCAGTCGCAGTCTGTGATGAGTAGACCTCACTATGGGGGCACAAAACCACGACATCCCAAGACTTTCCCTTCCTGGTTCGTTT